>JAKCPI010012437.1:0-71766 GCA_023213315.1 Euborellia annulipes | reverse complement strand
AAAACGGTGCGTAAAGTGCAAGCGAAATACGCAGTGCGTCTTCCGTTGAATTGCGCAGGGCTTAAAAACGCAGTGCGGAACGTTTTAGCAAACACTCTTGGTTGCCTAACTAACAGGCGACTCCATTAAACAAACAAACAAAGGCTAGTTTGTATTTTATTGTTAGGATGTAATTTCTGCTCTTTTTGTTTTAGATAAGATTTTTTTTTTTTTATATACCAGTATAAATCAATACTTTCAATTTTAGCCTTTTTTTGGTAGATATATTTTTTGTTAACACTTAATTTTTTTTTTATCCAAATGTTCTTAATATTCATGTTTTTTATACTCTTTTTATTTATATGAACATTTTCTTTTACATGTATCTATTTTTGTATTTATGTTTTGTTATGTACGGTATGTGCAATTTTTGATTATGTATTTTATATGACTTTTGAATTGTAATGATGCCGATGGCCAAAGGCCGGAACAATTAAAAAAAAAAAAGGCTAGTTTGTATTGCAATCTCAAATAGAGTTTGTCTTTAAAAACAAATAACTTGAGAAAATACATTTGTGGTGACTAGTGGCACAGCACACAACTTTCTATTGCCTTCTTCGGAAATTGAAAGTTGTGTGCTTATTCACACCATATTTATTGTGACGCCATATACATTTCCGCCTTCAAGATGTAAAATTTATAAAAGCATTTATAATATGTATTTTAATACTTCTATCTTTCCTATGAAGTACAAGAGTAAAGTGTGCTTTAAAAGATTTCAATTACAAAATGAGAATATACATTTTTTTTTTTTTTTAAACATTCACACTTTTTTCTCATTCACACTCACACTCACACACACATTCACGCAGTCTTTTCGGCAACTTAGGCCATATAAGACTTTAGACGATAACCGTTGTAGAGAATATATCTATTGTGGGGTCAGGCATTTCTATTTAAGCCATCTGGTATCCAAATGGCTTAAATAAAATCATCGGACTGCCTGGGTCCGAACCCGCGACGTTTGGTAGGCACGCTACCTACTACGCCAAGCCCGGGGGCAATATACATTTTAAAGAGCATTTAATAAATAATTGATTTTTGAATTTTAAACAAAATCCTTTGAGCTAATTTTGAAATAATCTAAAAAAACTGAAAAAGTACATCAGTAAAGTACTAGTACTTTTTGGCCGATTTTGTTCAAGATCTTCCTGTTACGTCCCAGGGGGTGTCTAACTTAAATATAAAATTTCCACCTCGTAGTTCATTTCCTTGATACTTTACAGACCGACCATATGGTGGGAGCCACTGTTTGAACTCAAAACGTGTATTTCCGTCAAAATCTAATCGAATGTAACACTTTTATTTATATACCCGTACATAAGTAAAACAAAGTAAAATAAAACTGGACTTGTTCCGCCAGCAAAATAAACGTCTCAATTTAATTTTTTACTAGATTTATTTATTTTTAATATTGATGATCTGATATCAGAAAATAATTTCATTTAGTAAAAAAAAAAAAAATGCTTGTGCCTTTAGGAGAGATTTTTTTTCATGTTATTAGTCACTCCGTGTGCAGTGTTCGTTCGTTCGTTGTTCCCTCGGGAGCATTTAAACAAAACGACAAAAATTAAATCAATAGTTGATAGATGGGATTTACAAAAAAACGAGAGAGACTCTAAAAATAATGCTATCAATTTTTCATTTTTTTGTAATCTAGTTTATTAGATTTTTACTGTCGTTTGGCAAAATAATTAGAAATGCACCTGGCTGTTGTGGAACTATATAGTTACAAGTTACTGTAACGCTTTATTCATAATGACCTATATCTACTACGCTTCAAAAATAGAGGAACACTTTGTTTCTTCTTAAAAAGATCTATGTGAATGAGAAAAAAGTGTGAGTGTTTAAGGTTGCTCGGACATTAAAGCACTTTGTTAGATTAAAAGCTAATTTTTTAATATGTTATTAATCACTATCACATACGTATAAAATAAAATTTTGAAGCAGATCTGACGCAGGGTTATCGTGTATTTAATTTTTAAAAAATTGAAATTTAACATGTAGTCTATAGGGAATGTCGACGAAACGCACACATATAGAATTATATAGCTACCTCTGCAACAGATACAAAAACAAAAAACTTACATTTTATCAATTCACTTCCGAGGAATACGTTAAACATAAAATCAAAAGTTTCTGCCGAAGTCTTTCAAAGATATTTTAACAAGAAAGTCAAAAAATTCTCCAAAATGACAGTCATCAATTTTTAAAAATAAGACTCAGACCAGTCTGGCAACGTCGCATAAAATAATACTCTTTTCTCGCTGTCAGTTACATTTTTTTTCCATTTTAAGATATTTTTTCTCGCAAATCGTCCATTGTGTTTAAACTGATTTGCATTAATCATTGTAATATATTAAATAAAATAAAATTAAAGGCGTTTAAGATTTAAAATAGATAGCTGATGAATGCAATGTTGCCAGTTCTATATTACGTGAAAAACTGCTCAAGTCAAAAGTCATTCATTTATTATTTTTGGTAATTAAATTATTAACTTAATACAATTATAAACTATGATAGGTCACGACTAAATTATAATAAGGAATTTTGGCATTCAAATTTTTCATTTTATTAAAAAAAAATTTCGATTCTACTACCGTTTCTACTATCCGAACAACCTTAAAACAAAACAAAAAAATCAGTCAAATTCATGTAACACTTTTAGAGAGAGAGGATTAAAATTGTTTTTTCTTCTCGCTACCTATTAGTCCAAATGCAATTTTCTATTAATATCGCCGTCCATTTTCTATTACGAATCAAACTGAATAAGGTCAAATTATCTAACCTTTTTTTTTTTTTAAGCTTAATTTTTTTCCGTTCAATAGGGTCGCCAATTGGGTCATTTTATTTTAAAACCCTCCGCTCTCTCCATGCCGTACACGGCGGCCAGCCAGCGTTATATGAAAAGAAAGCAATGAATTTCTCGTTTGAAAGGCCTCCTAATTGAGCGAGTGAACAATCCAAAAAAAGAGAGCTGATTTTCTCTGAATCGGCCGTTTAATCTGCCAATTAAGTTGAGACTTTTCAAATATGAAAATAAATATACGTTGAAAAAAAAAAAAAAAAAAAAAAAGAGAAAGTCTTTGAGGGATTATTTTTTTTAAAGAAATCATCTTTACTTTTTTTTTCTTTTTAATGATCGTTTTTTATTAAATACTTGCTCGGGAGAAATTTTATAAAATGACTTTTTGTTGACCTATGGATTAACCTTTTGATTAAATCGACAAATGTTAATGCACTCTGGTTATATTTGATTTCTATTTCTATTTATATCTGTCTCTGATCAACTTGGCGTTATTTTGAAACAAAGTTTTCCACTCTTCCAGAGGTCGTTATGGAGGGTCCAGGAAAAATACTCAGGTCCCCAAATTCTTAAAAGGAAAAAATTCCAGAAAATGAATTTGCCCATTGGAAAGCATTGAGTTTTGTCTAGGGCTGTGCAAAATAATCAATTAATCAATCGTTTATTTCGATTATTTTTGGGAAATATGCGTTTGAAAAGATGAGATGAGACTCGCATGCTTAAAAAAAAAAGTAATTTTGTGCGCTTTATTTTTTTCCACCCTCAAAAGAAAAGCATTAGGGCTTTTTTTTAGGGTTACAAATTTTTGCGGAAAATTTTTACCCCTTCCCTGACAACAATAATATTACAATGATTAATGCAAATCAGTTTAAACACAATAGACGATTTGCGAGAAAAAATATCGTAAAATGGGAAAAAATGTAACTGACAGCGAGAAAAGAGTATTATTTTATGCTACGTTGCCAGACTGGTCTGAGTCTCATTTTTAAATATTGGCGACTGTCATTTTGGAGAATTTTTTTGACTTTCTTGTTAAAATATCTTTAAAAGTCTTCGGCAGAAACTTTTGATTTTATTTTTAACGTATCCCTCGGAAGTGAATTGATAAAATGTAAGTTTTTTGTTTTTGTACCTATTGCATAGGTGGCTATATAATTCGATATGTGTGCGTTTCGTCGACATTCCCCATAGACTACATGTTAAATTTCAATTTTTTAAAAATTAATTACACGATAACCCTGCGTCAGATCTGCTTCAAAATTTTATTTTATACGTATGTGATAGTGATTAATAACATATTAAAAAATTAGTTTTTAATCTATTAATGTGTTTTAATGTCCGAACAACCTTAAAATAATAAAATTGATGTCTATGGACTACCCAAACAAATAGGAGAATGTTTTTGTTTTTTTTTGTTCTCCTGTGTGTGTGTGTGTGTGTTTAGCAATATTTATTTATCAACAACACCTGGAACAAAAAAAAACAAAAACATAAATTTATATATTCACAAGTGTGAGAGCAAATATTAAATAGGTAACAAGTGCATGATGTTTTTAACTAACCCCCAGCCAGCTTACACTAAAAAAAAAAATTTGTATTTTGTTATCGTAAAATCAGAATAAATTCATTTACAAACCTCTCTCTCTATTTATAATTTTGTCTATTTATAAGTTTCGTGCCAAAAAAATAAAAATGGAACCCCCCATCGACTACTAGAATTTGTTAAATAGATAAATATTTATACGTGTTTTAAATCTTATCAGAATAAATTTGAATTTTTATTACTTTCTCTTATCTATATACGTATATATAAAATATTGGTTTCATGTAAAATATTCCATGTTTAGAATTTGATGGAAATACATGTTTTAAAGCCCCCTGAGTCCAAAAAAGTGGGTCCCGGAAAATGGTCTGTCTGTGTTCAATCTAAAGCATGAAGGAATTGAGCTAGGAGATTGAAATTTTATATTTAAGTTAAACACCCCCCGGGAGCGTGAAAATAAGCTTTTAAACAAAATCAGCCAAAGAGTACTAGTACTTTACTGATATACTTTTTCAGTTTTTTTTCGATTTTCTCGAGATTCGCTCTAACGGTTTTGTTTAAAATTCAAAAATCAATTATTTTTTAGATGCTCTTTAAAATGTATATTCTCATTTTGCCGTTGAAGTCGTTTGAAGACCACTTTACTCTTGTACTTCATAGAGATGATTGCCATGATAACAAAATATAAATATTTTCCCATATAAATTTTACATCTTGAAAATCGAATGTACCGTACTGTCGGAAACAAAATACATGTCGACACGAAAAATCTGGTGTGACAAGCACAGAACACAACTTTCGATTACCGAAGGTAAGAGAAAGTTGTATGCTGTGCGACCAGTCACACCAGATGTGTTTTATTAGCATGCGCCGGCCTTTTAAAAGGTCGACGGATGACGACGATTACAGGCCAGGTAATCAGACGGATTCTTGCCCCTGTATTCGAAGAGGATGAGATAAGAGTCAGTCGTGCTCATATCCGACCAGACGCCTACGACGAGGATATAGCCATACAGGTTATATCCTAAAAGAGCGAGCAGACGCGTTCGCGATCGTGTGGACGGGGTGAGGGAATATCGCGGAGTGCGTGTGTAACAACTTCTCCTCATCAATTCACCTATGTAAATATTAGGGTCCGACCGAAACAAGATTTTCAGCCGAAACAGAATATCGGCCTCAAAGCGAAACTTGTATTTCCTATACAAAATTCATATCATTTTATAATCGTATGGAGGAAGTCCGTCTAATTTACAGGAAGGTGAAGAAAATAGACTTTATTCGGCCCAAAATTATTTATTACCAATGTCAACGTTTCGGGGACAATACGTCACCCTTCCTCAGGACAAAGGTCGAAAAAAAGGCCTTTCGTGCCTCCAACACTCGTGTAGCAAATACAACAATTATTTTGTTGTTTGAAATAATAAGGTTTCAGCTCACCATATAGCCAAGTTGCATGCAAGTTTTAACCACGAGTCACTCTGAGTCAATGTAACAAAATAATTGTTGTATTTGCTACACGAGTGTTGGAGGCACGAAAGATTTTTTACCACCTTTGTCCTGAGGATGGGTGACGTATTGTCCCCGAAACGTTGACATTTGTAATAAATAATTTTAGGCAGAATAAAGTCTATTTTCTTCACCTTCCATAAAATTTTTTTTTTTTTTTTTTTTTTTTTGAAAATTTTTCCGCCCTGTGGAAAATTATTTTCTCCTTCAAGTGCAAATCATTTGACCTTTTTTTTTTTGGCCGAAAGTTTCGGGCGAAACCGAAATCACGGCCGAAACCGTAACCGAAACCGAATATTCGGTCTTTTCCTAGGTAAATATACTTTTATATCGCGTGTGTGTAACTTTTATTTTATTTGATTTCGTCCTATTCATTCAATTTATTTATCATTAAAATAGGTACTTTTTACTTTCTCTTACCTATGTATATATGTAATATATATAGAGAGAGAAAGTATTGGATTCATGTCAAAAATTCGATGTCGAGATTTTGATGGATCTTCACGTTTTGAGGTCCCCTGAATCCAAAAAAGTGGTTTTCGCGACATGGTCTGTCTGTGTGTGTGTGGGTGGGTGTGTGGGTGGGTGGGTGGGTGTGTGTGTTCAATTTTAAGCATGAAGGAATTGAGCTATGAGGTTGAAATTTTATATTTAAGTTAAACACCCCCGGGACCGGAAAAATAATCTTTGAATCAAAATCGGCCAAAGAGTACTAGTACTTTACTGATGTACTTTTTCAGTTTTTTTCGATTTTCTCAAAATTTGCTCCAACGAATTTTTTTAAAATTCAAAAATCAATTATTTTTTAGATGCTCTTTAAAATGTATATTCTCATTTTGCGATTGAAATCTTCTGAAGACCACTTTACTCTTGTATTTCATAGGGAAGGATAGGAGAAATGGTTGCCATGGTAACAAAATATAAATATTTTCCCATACTTATAAATTTTACATCTGAATTCCGTACTGTCGGGAACTAAATATATGTCGACACAAAAAATCTGGTGTGACAAGCACAGTACACAACTTTCGATTACCGAAGGTAAGAGAAAGTTGTGTGCTGTGCGCCAGTCACACCAGATTTTTCTTGATGAAGTTCTCCATTTTTCGTTATTTCTATGAAGTTATAGGAATAATTAAAATAATAACGAATTTTTAAAAATTATTTAATCTTTCGACTATCGATTTCAGCACGATGTACCATCATCAGATCGGCGTTAGTTTGGTGTGTTGAATAGAGTGTACATTATTTGTTTTGTGTTTACATTATTTCTTGTGTGTTGACATAATATATTGTTTGTTCGGTGTTGCTAATCTAGCAACTATTTGTTGCTATTAGTTGCTAATCTCTCCTCATACACACATAACAAAAACAAACAGACCGAACAAACAACATATCATGTCAACACACAAGAAATAATGTAAACACAAAACAAATAATGTACACTCTATTCAACACACCAAACTAACGCCGACCTGATGATGGTACATCGTGCCGAAATCGATAGTCGAGAGATTAAATAATTTTTTAAAAATTCGTTATTATTTTAATTATTCCTATAACTTCATAGGTACTTTTTATTTTATTAATAAATTATTCATTTAGAATTGTGGAGACTTATTCTTTATTTTACAATTCCCTATATTATGAAATTTTGTATTTATTTAGGATTCTCTATTGTGTATAAAATATTCAAATATGAGATTAAAATTTTGAAAAATAACCACAGTGCGAGCAGTCACACCAGATTCTTTTTTGAACTGATTTTAATCTCACATGATATGTTGTTGCCGTTTAATCATGATTATATTAAAATTAGAAAAAAAAGACTATTTTTTTTCAATGAAGTGAAAATACTTCTTTATCATCATTCTCTCAACGTGAGTTTCATTAATCATAGTTTCCGACTTGTCTTGTTTACCTCTCTCTCCCTTTGGGCACGTGCAAAAACCCTCCCTCTTGTTTTATACAAGCCCGAGAGGGGCGGGTGGGGGGGGGGCGATTAGAGAGGAACATTTGATTTAGAAAAAGACAAAAAAATCTCTTCCAATTTAATTAAAAGAACACATGAAAGAAATTTTAGAATCAACTTTTTATTTAATAATAATAATACTAGCAGCGCCGCCTGACTTTTACGGGCTTTATTAATTAAAATTTCCAAAATAATAAAAATTGGGAACTTAACAAAAAAATAAATCCATATATGAGGGGTTCATAGCCAAAGGCGGGTCCAGAGGTGTTTCTCGGGGGGGGGTACCCCCCCCGAGAAACACCTCTGGTGTGACTCATCGCACAGCACACTATTTTTTCTTAATTTCGGTCATTTAAAGGCACATTCTGTACTTAATTTTAAACTGGTAACCGTTGGCTCTAGTTGAAACATTATGCTTTTAATAGGAGAATTAAATTCACAAGGTTTTCTGTTTCAATAATATATTAATTTGATATTAACACTTTATACGTATTTCGACACCATATGTGTCATCTTCAGAGTATGTAATTCGCTTCTGAAGATGGTGTCGAAATACGTATAAAGTGTTAATATATTATTGAAACAGAAAACCTTGTGAATTTAATTCTCCTATTAAAACATTCTGTACTTGTTTGCCAAAATATAAATACAAATCAAATTTTTAAAATTTTACATTAAAAATAAATTTATTTTTCCAAAAAAAGTATTTTTTTTTAATCTCGGAGAGGGGGAGTAATTACCCCTTTACCCCTCCCTGTATCCGCCCTTGTTCATAGCAAAAATGAATAAACCAAGTGCACTTTTTACTCATTTGAGAAAAAATGAATGAAAGTGAAAGCCTTATACAGTAGAGTCCCGGTAATCCGAACTTCCGGTTAATCCGAACTATTTTTGCGTACGATTTTTTTTTTTTTTTAAGAGAAATATAAATGAAAATTAGACATTAAAGGAACTTTTATTTTATTATTATTATGAAATATTTATTTAGAGTTTAATATCACCGACAAGTTTCACGGTTTACAACGTTATAAATACGACTTTATTATCAAAATTAACTAATTCAAGCTTACAATTCCGGTTAATCCGAACTTCCCGATAATCCCAACTACCCTCGGTCCCAATTAGTTCGGATTAACGGGACTCTACTACTGTATTTAATTCCTCTTAAAATATACAACATTTATTTATTTTACATCTAAGCAATCATTAACAACTTCAATTGTAACTTCAAAGCACACATTTTAAATTTTATATTCAAATTTTTGAATTTTTTATTTTTTTTTTTCAGATATTTTTTTGCATTAAGGAACTGCTGCACTCTGGAGGATTAGTATTGAAATTCGGGCATGGTTCATTATTACACCGAATAACTACCATAATTTACTATCAAAAAAAAGAAAGAAAAAATCTGGTGTGACTGGTCGCACAGCACATAACTTTCTCTTACCCTTTGTGTACTGTGCTGGTCACACCAGATTTTTTGTGTCGAGATATATTTATTTTTAATTAAGTCATTAATTTAGATATATTTAGTTGCTCTTAGCGTTTTAGTTTCAAACTTGACCACCCGATGATTCATAGATGGCGCTGAGCTAAGAATGCTTCCACATCAGTAAAGTGTACTTCAAACGACTTTCACAAAAAATTTCACTGATATACTTTTTAAAGAGCATCTAAAAAATAATTCATTTATGAATTTTAAACAAAATCGTTGCAACGAATTTTGAGAAAATCGCAAAAAACTGAAAAAGTACATCAGTAAAGTAATAGTAGTTTTTGGCCGATTTTGTTCAAAAGATTATTTTCACCTCTTGGGGAGATATCTAACGTAAATATCAAATTTCAACCTCGTAGCTCTTTTAGTTCCCGAGATCCATCAAAATCTCGACATCGGTGCGGGATTGGCGGACCTAACTCTTTTCCTCCAATCCCCTTATCATGTGTTTTTGCGACCAGGAAGGATAGGACAGGCCGGCCCGCCGCACGGTCTGACGCCTGTTGAAAATATAGAAAGAAGACGCAGACATAAAAAGAAAAGGAAAAGGACTGTCTGCACTTTTGCTTTAAACCACTCATATATAGATTTATTTTTTTTTTTTTGTTAAGTTGGCATTTATTATTATTATCGAAATTTTAATTAATAAAAAAATTATAATTAAATTGCCGATTGATTTTGAGAGAGGGCTTGAAGGGAATGGAAGATGATGGATGTCAATAGCATCCTCTCTCCCTCTTTCCCTTTCTTTTATATTCGTTGATTATTTTCATACTCCATTTCATCTTTTCTCTCTCTTTCTATCTTTTTTCTTATTAATCTTCCTATTGAATGATTTAAAAGAATTTAAGATTTTTTTTTTTCTTTCTCACTTATAAATATCGCTCTCTTATAATTCACTCAATTATTTTGTGGTATATATAAATATACTAACGCAACACTTTGTTTCTTATTATTAGGAAAATTTTTAATCATAGGCCACATTTTTTTTATTATTTTATTAAAAATATAAATATTGTTCAACGTTTCGACTGCTTATTCTGCAGCCATTCTCAAATACGGTGCACTTGCTCCGACTCAAGCACATGAACTAACCGTCATGTCCATTACGTGCCTTTTTACATACAACGACGTCAGCGTCATCTGCAGGCATTTCTGTGAAGTTAGATTCAAATGAGTCGAAAAATGGCGGGGAATTTGAATCTAACTTCACAGAAATGCCTACAGATGGCGCTGACGTCGTTGCATATAAAAAGGCACATAACGGACATGACAGTTCTTGAGTCGCGAGCAAGTGCACTGTACTTGAGAACGGATGCAGAATAGACAGTCGAAACGGTGAACATTAGTTTTTATTTTTAATAAATAAAGTAATAACAAAAATGAGATCAATAATTAAAAATTTTCCTAATAATAATAATAATAATTTAAAACACAACAACTTTAATAAACACATTCTTGATAAATATAACTTTGTTTCTTTTTAAGAAGGCCTGGGGCCCACGGGGCTTGGGTAGTTGGTAGCGTGTCTACCTTCTATACCAAACGTCGCGGGTTCGGACCCCAGGCAGTCCGATAATTTTATTTAAGGCATTTGGATACCAGATGACTTAAATAAAAATACCTGGACCCCCAATATGTATAATAACACTAGTCGACAAGGTTTTTTTCACAAGAAATCTGATAAGTGAACCTAGTACATTTTTTCATTCTGAATTCAGATATATAGTTAGAATTTTTCCATCAGACACAGTTTTAGAGATATAGAGCAAAATAGATTTTAATAGAAAAAGTGTTCTAAAACGGCTTTTATTTAGAATGTTCAAATTATTTTTAACGCGACACCCGGTAAAAATATGCAGATAGTTAGAATACATAAAAATTTTAAGTTTCATCCCAATCGGAGGTCATTTAGACGTGCCGCAAACGGCTTAAAGTTTTAAAAAATCGAAATTTTCAAGATTTTTTTTGCTTTGGTCACCCCTAATACTATTTTGGGTATCCCTGAATGAAAAAAACATATATTTCCGATATTCTATAGTTCTTTGGCTTTCTAAAAATCATTCATTCGTAAAAATCTGTTAATTATTAACGAAATTATGAACAAAAACGTGAGCAAAAGAAAAAACACAAGTACTCTCACTGGACGAAAAAATGGACTTCAATTGAATAAAAAAGCGAACCCTATCCACGAGAAGCTAATGTATCCTCTTGGAGCATAGGTTCACGGGCACCAACTTTATTGTATATTATTAAAAAAAAATATTTTTTTGTATCTGATATCTTTATTTATACTTCTAAAAGAACAAGAGGTCCATTTTTTTCGTCCAGTGAGTGTACTTGTGTTTTTTCTTTGCTCACGTTTTTCTTAATAATTTCGTTAATAATTAACAGATTTTTACGAATGAATGATTTTGAAAGCCAAAGAACTATAGAATACCGTAAATATATGTTTTTTGCATTCAGGGATATCTAAAATTGTATTAGGGGTGACCAAAAAAAAAACATCTTGAAAATTTCGATTTTTTAAAACTTTAAGCCGTTTGCGACACGTCTAAAAAATAATTTTCCTTTTTTTTTTTTTGAGACGCTAAATTTTTGCCACCTGCGTAACCAAACATTTTTATCTTTTCTTGGGTTGCCGCCCCCTAATATCTGCCGCCCGGGCACGTGCACCCTCTGCCCCCCTATATCCGGCCCTGAGGCCTGTTATAATCTACATTATCTTAATGATACTCCTAATTTAAGAAACATTTAATATGAAATATCTTATACATTGATAAGTAAATTTAACACAAATACAAATCATTTAATATTAATACAATTTAAATAAAATAAAGAAAAATATGTCGATTTTCTTTTTCAGGGACAAATCAACATAATCTCGATATGTTTTGTTGCATATTAATTTAAATTTTGTTTTTATAAGAATTTCTAATAAAATAGACAGAGAAAAACAAAAATGGAAAGATTATTTTAAAATTTTAAAAATTTGGCGTTAATAATTTCGACATTTTTGTTTTTGGTTTATTTAAATTGTATTGTAAAATGATATGGATTTGTTGTAAATTTACTTAGAAATGTATAAAGATATTTTATATTAAATCTATATATATAATTCGCTAATGTCCTTTTGTCTGTCTGTCCGTCCTTCTATCACGCCCTATTTAGGCAACTTTTTAGGGGAATTTCGAAATGAAATTTTATATGCATAAAGAGGACCTTCTAGGGATTACGGGAAAATTATTTTCATCCCGAAATTCCTATAACTTTTTAAGTTATTAATTCTACGACGGCCCATTCACGATCGCTCCATAAGTCCAAATGGAGCGATGTCACTCCAAAAACTGACCGTGAGGGGAAAACAAATGAATGTCGTGTAGTGAATGGATGACGTCCATTTGGAGGGATCGTGAATGGCCGGCTTTAAAGTTACGATTTCTTCCCAAAGGAAATGTATAGAGAAATATTTATATATTCTTTGTATTTGTGTATTCTATGAATGTAAACAAATTCTCACGCCGGCACTGGATTGGAATATAGTAATGATAATTTTTTACTTTCTCTTACCTATGTATATATGTAATATATATATAGAGAGAAAGTAGTGGTTTCATGTCAAAAATTCGATGTCGAGATTTTGATGGAACTTCACGTTTGAGGTCCCCTGATCCAAAAAGTGGTTTTCGCGACATGGTCTGTCTGTGTGTGGGTGTGTTCAATTTTAAGCATGAAGGAATTGAGCTAGGAAGTTGAAATTTTATTTAAGTTAGGCAGCCCCCGGGACCGGAAAAATAAGCTTTTAATCAAAATCGGCCAAAGGTACTAGTACTTTACTGATGTACTTTTTCAGTTTTTGTCAATTTTCTCAAAATTCGCTCTAACGATTTTGATTAAAATTCAAAAATCAATTATTTTTTAGATGCTCTTTCAAATGTATATTCTCGTTTGCCCTCAAAATTGTTTGAAGCACACTTTACTCTTGTGCTTCATAGAAAAGATAGGAGAAATGGTTGCCATGGTAACAAAATATAAATATTTTCCCATACTTATAAATTTTACATCTTGAATTTTAATATATCGGCGGAAACTAAATATATGTCGACACGAAAAATCTGGTGTGACAAGCACAGAACACAACTTTCGATTACCGAAGGTAAGAGAAAGTTGTGTGCTGTGCATTTAGTCCACACCAGATTTTACCGGGTCCGAGCCAGCTGGAGGAGAGTCCAGGGGGGGCGAAACCCCCAGGCCAGGCGCGGAGGTCCGCCGAAGGCGGTATTAGAACATGGCTTTTTAAGAAGAAACAAAAATGTTCCACTATTTTTATTACGCACAGTGTACAAAATAAATTGAAATTTATTATCTAATGTATTTCTTTTAATTTCAACCAGAGCCTACGGTTAATAGTTCTCTTCTAATTCAATAAAATATGTTATATATTAGAAGTGTTTCTATTCTATGTGGTTTCCTCTCGGTCTTTATCTATCTTTTGTGGTGGGATAGGAGGCTTTTTTTCCGCTCCATGGCGTTGATTATACAAGTTTAAATTGCGAGATTTGCTGTTCATCCCCATGTAAACTTCAATTCAATAATCAAGCAACCTTTTTGGAGGGTGGGGAGGGGGTCTCTCTCCCTCGGAGTCATCAATTCTCATGCCTGAATCTCAATACTTCCTTAATCATTCATTTGTCTGAGCAGAAGAAGAATCAATGGTGCGTGCCAACCAACATCAGTGTCATATTCACTAGAAGGGAAAGCAAATTCCCTCCCCCCTTCTTCTTCTTCTTCTTTTTCTTATCAAATAATTTTTATTCAATTTCTGATTTATTCATACATGGTTGATTGCATTTAGAAAGGGTATGAAGAATAAGAGGAATGCGAGAGAGATGACCCTCCCTACTAAGCGCGTTAGAACTATACAAAGATATCAAAGAGTATAAATAATTAAGACCACGAGTGAAATATAAAATCTTTATATATATAATAGCGGCGTGTCCGTGTGTCTGTCCCGTCCATCTGTCACTCTCTATTTGACCAACTTCCCGTTGGAATTATGAAACGAAATTTTGTAGTCTTATAGAGGATGTTATGGAGAGTCCCGGGAAAATACTCGGGTCCCAAAATTCCTATAACTTTTGAGTTATTAATTCTTAAAGTTATGATTTCTCCCATAGGAAATGTATAGAGAAATATTTAAGTATTCTTTGCAGTTGTGTATTCTTTGAATGTAAACAAATTCTTAAGAAGGCACTGGATTGGAATCCGTAGTAATAATAATTTTCTTGCCCACAGGGCTTGGAGTAGTTGGTAGCATGCCTACCTTCTATACCGAACGTCGCGGGTTCGGACCCCCAGGCAGTCCGATAATTTTATTTAAGGCATTTGGATACCAAATGACTTAAATAGAAATGCCTGAGACTTCCAATAGATATATTAACAATTAACGGTTATCGTCAAAGTCTTAAATGGCCTAAGTTGCCCAAAAGACTGTGTGAATGAGAAGGAAAAAAGTGTGAATGGTTTTAAAAAGAAAGAAAAAAAGAGAAAAATAATTTTCTTTTTATAATTAAGAAAAAGGCGAGGGTCCGCCGCAGGCTGGCCTTAGTCAGCTGGCGGGGGTCGAAGCCCGCCAAAGGCGGCCGGCGCTGCAGTACTTTTTAATAATTTCTTTAAATGGATAGCTGAAGATATTAAAATAGAAGCTTGAGCCCTTCCGGGAAATTTAAATTTTGTTGCCGACGTTTCGAAAGCTAGTCGCACTCCTCTTCAGGCCACACAAAAACACTTGCTGTTTGGATAAAGTTTCCTTCGCTGAGTTGATTGTTAAATAGTTTATGTATATTTCATTTACACACATTATGGCGATATAAATTAATGCAAACATATTTGAACATGATAATAACATGCAGTGCACTACCACACGTCCTGTACTTATTTTTAACAATTTTACCTGCCCTGAGGATGAGGGCGACAAGCGATCGAAAATTAAAATATAAAGTTTTTTATTAGTCCCAAGTATATATAGCTGCTGTTTCTGAAAAGGCTCCCGTCCAAGCTTGTATTTTAATATCGTTGTGCGAACAGTCATACCAGATTTTAATTTTTTTTTCGATTTTTGCCGAGTTTTTTACTTTCTCCTACCCTATATATGAAATATATCCAGTAAAGTGGTCTTCAGAAGGGGAGAGCAAGTATTGGATTCATGTCTAAAATTCGATGTCGAGATTTTGACATATACGTTTGAGGTCCCCATGGATCCCGCAAATTGGTCTGTCTGTCTATGTGTTTGTAACGATTTTAAGCATGAAGGAATTGAGCTACCGGAGTGAAATTTTATATTTCAATTTGGTACCCCCTGAGGCGGTGACACGAAGCTTTTGAACAAAATCGACCAGAAAGTACTAGTACTTTACTGATGCACTTTTTCAGTTTTTTTCGATTTTCTCAAAATTCGCTCCAACGATTCTGATTAAAATTCAAAAATCAATTATTTTTTAGATGCTCTTTAAAATGTATATTCTCATTTTTTCATTGAAATCTTCTGAAGACCACTTTACTCTTGTACTTCATAGGAAAGATAGGAGAAATGGTTGGCATGGTAACAAAATATAAATATTTTTCCATACTTATAAATTTTACATCTTGGTTTCTAATATATCGGTGGAAACTAAATACGACTAGTATTTTTTTATCTCCCTATAGCAGCCCACATTGAGTGGATCCTTTGACAATTGTGAAAAATTAATTCAATTCCCTTGAATTAATAAATAAACTAGAAAGGCGATATTTATTTATTTATTATTTGTGTAGTCCCCAATGAGGTGGGGGGGGGGGGGGAGCTATTGTTCCTCAGTCATCTATTATTAAAAGGACCCTAATTGGAGTTAAATTGAATTCCAATTGAATGCCAACATGCAACTTTGTGTTGTCTCTTTTATTTCTATCCTCCGTAGGTCAAAGTTCAATTATTTATCCCCCCTCTCTCTCTCTCTCTTTTCATCTATTAATATATAAAATTTCTATTTATTTTAGAACGATAACATGTTAAATATTCTAATAGGGACACCTTTACGCCAACTAGTGACATTCATCTTAATTAATTGGGAACCCCTTTGAGAGGGGGGGGTGCAAATATCTAAAAATTTGTGTACTTTTTTTCAGTTTTTCGCTTATATATCGTAAACTAATCATATTTTGTACACCATAATACATTAGAAATTTGTAGAGCATAAGATTTGCTAAAGTTTGGTTGATAAAACGAATTTTGTAAACTCAAAATTAACCGAGATACACTGTAAAAAAAATATGAATTTTCAATCATTTTTCATATACTTCGGTGATTTAATTTTAATATACCCAGGATATGAAATAAAATTAATATAAAAGTTTATGAACAAATTACCAACTTTTAAACTTATCTTTTTCTTTGTGTGCCGCCAAATTTTGAAATCGTTAAAAGTGTACCGCGACAAGTTGAGAATCACTGGTCTAAACGTTCTCAAATAACTCGACTACCTCAAGGAATTTTTATTAATATTATTTTATAATTATTTTAAGGAAACTTGAAATTATTCTTTTAAAATTTATTTCACAAATCTAAATTTATTAAATTCTGGTTTGAAATTCGCGCTCTAAACTATTTAAATATTTATGAAGTATATTAAAATCATACTAATTAAATAATTTTTATAAAGTAATTCAACTAAATAGCTATAAAAATTCAAATTCAAATTAACAATTTCACCAAAATAATTAATTTTAAAATATACAAGAAATTTGTTAGGTTGGCAACAAATTGAACTTTCTCATATATATTCATATACAGTTTATGAAACAGAGTTCCTATACTTGTATAGGAAGTTTCCTTGAAAATTTTTAACAGTGTGCGGCTGAACTAATTGTCTATTTGTTTTACAGTTCGAGAAACTTGGTCCGGACCGAAACGTCAGCTCTGAGGGGATATAAATTAAATTATGCTTAGATGCTCTCTCTTTGATTTCTAATTCTACCTACTAATTATACAATCAAACTATAAAAAAACTTCATTTAATATAATATTAGAATCGTAAAAAATCTAACCTCTCATTTACGTTTTTTTGCTATATCTCTGGAACTATTCATCGGATTAGGATGAGGTTTGGCAAATTTGTAGCCCAAAATGGGCCTAAGAAGCTATTAAAACTAGAAGTAAATCGGACCGCAGGGAGCGGTAAAAATGAGCGATTAAGCGAAATAGGGTTTTCTCAGCTTCCTCTGAACCAAATCTTTTGAAACTCAGCCATGATAATTAGGACGATAGCCTCTCGCTCCGGAGCAAATTTCATGACATTCCGTTGAGTAGTTCAGTAAAAAAATTGGCTTCAAACTTGGTAGGGCTTACCTGTGCAGGTGTATCAGGGCTCTGCTCGGTGTAAAGTAAAAAGGCCACGGTGAACCAGGCGGTGAATAGTAATAGCACAAGTTTAACGAGCAACGATCTACGCCGTAGAAGTAGGCCCATTTTAGCCAAAAGGGCGGATCAGGGCAGCAATCGTAGGGTTGTCACCTGTCCTGCATACTGTCACCTAAAAAAGAACAGAAAATAAAAACAAAATTAATCATTATACGCGAATTTATTTTTTATTTGTTAATTTCATACCCCTTAACTAGAGGCCAGGGGGTCTAAACATAAAAAATTAAATACTTATTTAACATCTTTATTCAATCAATAATTTTAAGATTACAGTAAATATTTACAAAAACAAACAATACAAAATAACCTAAAATATAGAAAATAATAATCTGGTGACCATGGGGTGACAGCTCTATGGGAAGAATGTTTATAAGTTTCCTTTAGTTATATGACACGTGGCTAGATGGCATTACTAGGCTAGTTCAAAATTTATCCTGTAGAGTTCGTTCCATTCGCCAACAAAATAACATTTTTTTCCCCCCCATAAGAAATGCATAAGTGGCTTAAAGATCTGGATATAAATGAATTAACTTTTATAAACTAATTTTAATTATAAATTTTTTACAATTTATAAATGACCTTTTGATAAAAAATAAAAAATTTAATAGTACTACGTGTCATTCAAGTAGATAAAAAAAAAGCATTAAAATATCATAAAGCAAAGTGTACGAGCGAGTTAAGTTAGTCAGTAACAAAACATGTGAATTGCAACAAGCTCGAGTTCAAATCTCTTTGGGAGCAAGTTTTTTTTTCCCTGCTTACGGCGTTTTAAGTAAAGTGGAGCCCTACATTCAAAAAATAGTGCAATGCAGAAACTGTTATAGATTCGAACATATCTCTGAATGTCCCCGATGTAGAGGATCTCACTCGCATAATAATTGCAAGGAACTCTGCATATAGCGCAGATGATAAACCATATCCGGAATTTTCAAATCAAAATGTTATAAAAGAAACAATGAGATACGAATACATGTCATATACTGAAGCCAAAAATTACATGTTAGACACATCATATGCAAATATAACAGCAAATAGATTAGAGAATTTCCCGCCACTCCCTACGCAAGAATCACCCAGAATATATTCAAATAGACGTAGGCCACCAATTACCGAAGACCTGCACCAGTTACAGAAAGCCGGTTCTACATAAAAAATAAGGTGGAATTGAAAGAATTCATTTTAAACACGCTACACAGAATTTTATCACATAGTTGCCCATCCATTACAGAAGTTAATTCTTTAACAAAGCCTGACAGCCAACAGTTGATCGCAACAATAATTATTAATTTCTCAACATCTATGAACAGTATCATATCTCCTCAAGTTTACCATAAATAGGATGTTATATTTACAGTAGATAATTTATATTAAGCAAAAGAACAATTGTAAAATGGCCTGATGGTTTCTAATCTTTAGACCACATTAATAAAAAAAAAAAAAGATTTCAATGGCAATAAAATTTTAAAGAGCATCTAAAAAATAATAGATTTTAGAATTTTAATCAAAATCGTTGAAGTGATTTGCTAAGTTCTCCACCAATTTTCAGCTCAATGGAAGTTATTGAAAATTTCATTTGATTTTTTGTTAGGATATTATAATAGAAAATTCAAAAATCGACTTCATATGGCCACCGTAGTGTGCATATTACCAGGTATATAGAATGTAACTCCTTCAACTATTAAAATCGCGATATCTCAGAAATGGTGATTCTCACACAAAAAAGTATAAAAACAATTTTTGTAGATAATTTTATGATCTACAATTTTTGTCTGAAGTATTTTTTTGATTAAACTTACCGTTCTCGAAAAAAATCCAAAAAACCGAAAATGTTGATCTTTTACATTGAATAACTCTTTTAGCCCACATGGGATCGGTGGGTAGGCCTAATGGTGTATCCAAGGTCTCCACCAATTTTTAGCTCTGTGGGAATTTGAAATGTCTATTTTGACCGGACTATTAAGCTAACGGCACAGTTAGTTTAAATATTTATAAATATCATTATTTTTCTGAATCAATTTTGGACGTGACAACATTTGTCAGACCCACCTGGGGAGAGAGATTAAAGGGTTATCGAAAAAAAAAAGAAAAAAGGGGGAAGGGGGAGGAGAGAAAAAGGGGAAATTGCAAAAAACACTGCTTCATTGCTCTTAATTAAGTTCTCCCCCACTTTGTTGTTGTTGTTGTTGTTCAAACACAGAGAGTGAGGGAGGGGGGGGGGACTATGGTGTCAACTTATCATCAGACTCTTTGTTTGTTTTTTTTATTTTTCACAACTAACAGCTCCCCCTCCCTCTCTTTGAAACATATTTTAATTAAATGGCTCTTGGATTCTTCTAAAGTGGCAACTTCAAAAAAAAAAAAAATCTGGTGTGACAGCACGGTGCACAACTTTCTCTTACCAAAGGGTGTGTCGAGATATATTTAGTTGCTCTTAGCACTTTAGTTCCAAACTTGACCACGCGATGATTCATAGATGGCGCTGAGATACGAATGCTTCCACATCAGTAAAGTGTACTTCAAACGATTTCCACGAAAAATTTCACTGATATACTTTTTAAAGAGCATCTAAAAAATTGTTCATTTATGAATTTTAAACAAAATCGTTGGAAGCGAATTTTGAGAAAATAAAAAATCATTGTGTGGTTTTATGAAACCACGATGCAAGTGAAACTATTTTCGGATCGTAGGCGTTTAACTGAAAATTTTCAGAAAATTATTCAATTAAGGGTATAAAAATCGCGTTTTTAATCTTAATTTAATAATTGGAAAATGGGAATAATGATAATGGGAAATCAATTGGCGTATGTTAAATTAAAAACTGAGAAAAATATTTATTTAGTATTTAAATCATTTTAAAATATTTTAAAAATTATATTTTATCAATTTAAAAATTGAAAAATTAAATCTCACAATTATTTTTTTATAATTCGTTATATATATTAAATTTCAACTTTCCTTGTGGCTTGTGACGTCATAGCTTGTAGCGTCATGGTCTTTGACATGCTGATAGAGAAACGAGAAAATTTGTGTCGATCAAAATAAAGTTTCACTTTAAAAAAAAAACTGAAAACGTACATCAGTAAAGTACTAGTACTCGTTGGTCGATTTTATTCAAAAGCTTCGTGTTCCGTCCCATGGAGGTGCCTAACTTAAATATAAAATTTCAACCTCGTAGCTCTATTCGTTTGTGAGATATTTTGTTCAAACGACAGACCATGTTGCTCGTCATCATACCCCACTTTCCTCTACTTTAAGAATAATAGATTTTTGCCCTCTCTATAATGCAATTCATATCTCTAGTAGAGATGGGATTTGGTTAACTCTGGGTTAGTCCCTTCTCTCACTGCACTGGTCGTCCAATGCAAATTTATTGAAATTGGCAGATGGGTCCACCTCCGTTTGGCTTTATTGCCTATAATTGACAGCGGATGCCTGCCTGCCTCCCGCCCAAGTCCATTTGGCCCATGTCATTAATAGAGAGCCTTCTTTTAAATATTTAGCTAAGATATAATACGCAAAAAAAATCTGGTGTGACTGTGACAAGATTTTTTGTGTCGAGATGTATTTATTTAGTTCCCGACAGTACGGTACATTTGAATTTCAAGATGTAAAATTTATAAGTATGGGGAAATATTTATATTTTGTTACCATGGCAACCATTTCTCCTATCTTTCCTATGAAGACACAAGAGTAAAGTGGTCTTCAGAAGATTTCAATAGCAAAATGAGAATATACATTTTAAAATAATTGATTTTAATCAAAATCGTTGGAACGAATTTGAAAAAGAGAAAATCGAAAAAAAAAAAAAACTGAAAAAGTACATTAGTAAAATACTAGTACTCTTTGGTCGATTTTGTTCAAAAGCTTCGTGTCACGTCCCATGGGTGGGGGGGGGGGGTGCCTAACTCAAATATAAAATTTCAACATCCTAGCTCAATTCCTTCATGCTTAAAATTGAACCCAGCAGACACACTCACACACACCCACACATAGACAGACCAATCACTTTTTTGGATTCAGGGGACCTCAAAACGTGAAGATCTATCAAAATCTCGACATCGAATTTTCGACATGAATCCAATACTTTCTCTATTTATTAATAATAATTATATAGATGTCAATTCAATTCAGTCATTAGTGTCAGACCTGACACGTTGTGGTTACTTCTGAGAGAGGTAACTTTCATGAGGAATGTTACTGAGGTGGATTCCCGTTTCCTTCCTCAGGAGGAGGCATCTCACCAAGAGAGATAATATTTTGCCATCAGGGGATTAGAAATCGAGTTTTTTTTTTTTTTCAACTCAGAATTATAAGCTTAACTGCTTTATCCCCTCGGCTAATCGCCTCATCGAGACTAGATGTAAGAGAAAGTAAAAATGCATTTTTGTAAAAAAAGTTTTTTTCGTCATCTTACCCGTACAGTACAGTCGGAAAAGATGACGAAAAAATTCGGAAAAGGTGATAACTGAATTAAACAATTTATTTTTCATCTCAATATGATATTAAAAAAAAAAAAAAAACAAGAAACCAAAATTATATACTTTTATTATATGAACCGTTTATTTTGAAAGTGGTGTAAGTCTATTTTCTATTGTTTCGAAAAAATGAAAGGTTAAAATATCTGTTTATTAAATAGTCTATTTACCGACCAATTTTCAATTGTACAAAACATGGGAATTTTTTAAGAAATTAACAACTAGCTAGTTATACATAGAAAATTTACAATAATTTAAGCATAAATTATGTGATATCTTATTTAAAAAAAAAATGGACTTACACCACTTTCAAAATAAACAGTTCATATCATAGGCGTAGCCAGGGGGGGGGATTTGGGGGTTCAAACCCCCCCCCCCATGGGATCCAAGCCATGACTAGATATTTAATACAAATTATATTTCATATAGGGTAAGAGAAAGTAAAATATAATAATTTACTCTAGCTAAAAAAAAACCAGAATGATTTATAAATACCCTGAAATAGTCTTAAATTTTTGAAAAAAATGTCTTGATCACCCCCCCCCCCCATCAAAAAATTTCTGGCTACGCCAATGGTCCATATATATTTTTTTCATCATGTACATATTTGTTAAAAAAACCAATAAATTAAACTTGTGAAAAAAGAATCACACCACCAAGGAGGGAGTGTAACTTGGAAATCATCCCAGCCTGAATGAGCTCAGAGCGTGCATTTAAAACATTGGTATAGTGAGTGCCACAATTAAGTCTCCACCTGACATGGTGCCGATGCCCCCCCCCCCCCCCCAGAAAGCTCCCTGCCCCAAGAAAAATTGAGAAAATATGGGGCTTTCCAGGCCCCCGGAGGATGGCTTGCCCCCCCCCCCCCCAGCCAAATTCTCTAGTTACGCCCATGCCACCTGATAGCTTTAGCCATAAGGTGAAATGGTGAAATGATTTTAAATTTGAAAATGTAAAATTAAATCATCAGCTCCAGATTTTACGTTTTACCTTTTCAGTCATTAAAATTATTTCACTATATACCATATACTTAAGGCTAAAGCTATCAGGTGGGGACTTGATTACTGCGCTCACTGTACCAGGTAGAGAAGTATAGACCTCGTCATCCATTACGAAAAGTCGCCAAAAAGTTACAGAAGAGTACCCCAAAAACAACTTTTCCCCTACTAAGTGAGATGTTGTGGCTTGATACGCATAGGTGACCGCCAGAGGTCACTAATGATACCGGACGGATGGTGCGTATTTTTCACAAAAAATCAAATCCGACTTTGTTTTTCTTGCCTCTAATCGCCAATGTACTTTAATTGCAAAAAACAAAGATGAAATTGTTGGCGCACCCTGTAATAGTGCAGACTGCATTCTCGTATTTCCTTTTTTTTCGATATCGAACACACCTTCTTCTCCCTCTCTCTGCCTTTTTTTCTTTTTACTATTCCAACCAACCAAATTCATCTTTTCAAGATTTGTATATTCCACGTCTCTCTTCTCAAAGCCGTTGGTCGCGTGATCTGCAAAAATTTCCCCCACAGTAAACACATACACAAACATTCCAAGGGAATTTCTAATACTTCATAGCGCATGATTTGAAGGAAGCCAATATAAATGATTCAGATCATGTTCGTACTTTGCCAACAAACTCTTAACTTCCCTTTTAGGTATACGTAAGCGCTAAATATATTGCTAGTATTAACTTAAAATATCTTTATATTATTGAATTTTATTGAAAAAATAAGACATTTCTCATAAAGGTTTTTTTTTCGGTATCTAAGGCCATTTAGACCCCATCCCTATTTATTTCAAATGAAATAAATTTTTCTCGCTTGGGGCGGGAAACGAACCCGGGAGTACCGTCTTCTCTCTGAGCCATTCTCATAAAATTGTTTAGGCAAATAACCCTCTACTAATCTATATATAATAATAGCGGAGTGTCCGTCTGTCTGTGGCGCTCTGTTTGACCAACTTCCCGTTGGAATTTTGGAACGAAATTTTGCAGTCTTATAGAGGACGTTATAGAGAGTCCAGGAAAAATACTCGGGTTCCGAAATTCCTATAACCTTTTGAGTTATTAATTCCTAAAATCACGATTTCACTCATAGGAAATGTATAGAGAAATATTTATGTATTCTTTGCATTTGTGTATTCTATGAATGCAAACAAATAAATCTTCAAGCAGGCTTGTTGTGACTTGTCCCTAAAGAGCCCGGACTGATGCTGTTGGCAAGCGTATTTTTCACAATAAATCAAATCGGACTTTCCTTTACTTTGATATAACAATAATAATTAAATAAAATACTACTGTTTGAAAATAAGAATATTTTGTAAAAAAAATTTTGTAAACATAATTCTTCTTGCAGTATAAGATTTTACTGCACGAATGAACTATGAAGAAATATGTATAACAAATTTTTGGTTAATAATATTTTGTACAGTTTAGAGAGATTGTTTGAAAAGACAATATTTGAATTTCGTGCCAGATTGTAGTATGTAGAGGCGCTGCAATCGCTCATGCAGATGGCGTGCATGACGAGATGCGGCAGCCATCTTGTTTTTCTCATTTCTAATTCAAATGATAAATATATATATAATTTTTGTTGAATAGTGGATTTGAATTTATCATATTTATATTCTGTGTAAGAGTTTCCTAACCTAAAAGGGAAATAATTATTTTAGCTAAATATTTTTCGAGATATATATATTTTAGTAAGATAATAGTTTTCAAAATAATTATTTTATTCCAATATGATGAGAGAGCAAAGAGAACAAAAAAAAATCCCATTCAACACACTTAATCCTCTCTTTCTCTCTTGCCATATCGGATTGCACATTGGCTTTAAATTATTATCATAATAATCATAATAATAATAATAAAACGAACCGAAGTGGAAGGATGAGGGGGCTAATGGATTCCATTAACACGGTTGTAATGTTGATATCGTTGTTACACAAACATTTTCTCCAGATTTAATTCTTTTTTTTTTTGGAAAAAATAAATCCTTTTAATATTAATTGTTATTAGAGTAAAGATTTGTTTGTTTTAAATTCATATAATACCTGGAAAAGTATTTAAGGGAAAATGAATGAATGTCTATATATATATATATATCTTCTACATCTCCTAGAAATCAATTCAATTAATTACTAGGTCAAATTTAAATTTTATTTAGATTGATTTGATTATTTCAAATTGAATTATTATAGGTGTATATTCCGATAACAAATAATAAAAGAAATGTGATATATATTTAATAAATATTGATACAAAATTTTATTTTTCTAGGTCATTTTTTATTTTGATAGAATATTTGATTTGATTAGATATTATCATATTTCTTTTATAATTATTTAGGTATATTTATTATTGAATAATATTATCAAATAATTTATCCATAATAATTAAATTTAAAATATTATAATAATAATATTTCGAAATTATAATCAAAATTTTATAATATTTTTAGGTTAAATGTGAATTGAGTTTATTGTATTTCAGAGATGTAGAAGAGATACGTATAGCCGCCATCTTTACTTCCCTTTTTATTTTTGTCCTTCAAACAAACATCTTTCATTTATTATTATTTTAAGCAAAAAAAAAAAATCAAAATAAATATTTGACTTAATTAATGGCTATTTATAATCTATATTAAATATATTATATATTCAACTTAGAAATATTTAATTACATCATTTATTTTTATATTTTAATGTCAATATTAATATTTCTAAATTACCTTATATTTCTAAATTACGTTATATATTAAGTTGATCAATCGATTTTTCTTTTTTTTTAGGTTAAAATGGAAATGGATATTTCAAAGAGATGTAGAATATATATAGCCGCCATTTTTAAAATCAAACAATAATTAATTTTTCCTTTACTTTTTTTTGATCTTCAAAAACTTATTCACTTATTATTATTTTAAGGAAGAAAAAAAAGAACTAAAATAAATATTTGATTTCATTAATAGCAATATAATATTAAATATATCTATTCTACATTATTATTATTATTATAACAGAAATATTTAATTACAGCATTTTAAATTATCAAATTTAAATTAGCCTACATTATTAAATTTATTATTAGAACCTATTAATTTAATTTATTTAAATATTAAAATATAAATAACATTATAATTAATTCAATTGATTTTTTTTTTTAGGTTAAAATGGAAATGGATATTTCCAAGAGATGTAGAATATATATAGCCGCCATTTTTAAAATCAAATGGGAGTGTTCTCTCTTTTCTTAATCATTGCATCGTTCTATGAACTTTCCAATGCTGAATATTTTTTTCTATATATACAGTATATAGATTATTGATAAAAAAAAGAAACCAGTTCTTTGACAACTCTAGCGAAGTTTATTTTAATTTGAAGTTTTTTTTTTTTTTTCTATCTTTACTCTTAACGTTGAGGGATTTTTTTTTTTTTTTTTTGAACCCATCTTCTTCTCTTCGTCTTTTTCTTTGCCTTGAGTTCCCATAAAAGTGATGAATATTGTAAAACACTTCTGACTTTTTACCTGTTTTTTTTTTTTTTTCTTTTTCTTTTACCCCCTTTAAAAATCTTATTAGATTTTAGTTTCTTACGAGTTTTTCTACTTAATCATCAAATATTCAAAAAGTCTTATCAACTTTTTAAGGGTTATCTTATAGTAGGCTATCTAGGAGGATCTCTGGCAGCCTTTCATTTCTAATTTTATTTTATTTTTTCCAAATTAAATCGTCCTTTTACATCTTAATATAAAGTAATTTAATTTGTTTAACTGAATACTTTATAATATAACTTAAATGACTTAAACGTCAAATTAATTGTATTTGTTTTTTTATCTAGATATTTCATATCAAATTTCCTTTTTATTATTTAATTATTTAATTAAATAAATATCAAAATAATAATCGACAATAATAATAAAATTTAAAATAAATAGAATTTAAATTTATTTCAAAGAGATGTAGAATGTATACAGTTTAACCTAAACAAAAAATATTGATCATTAAATTATAAAATTTTGATTTTATTTAAAAAATTTTTTAAATTTAAATTATTATTGATGATTATTATTTTGATATTTATTTAATTAAATAATAATAATAATGCTTACTAATAAAAACGAAGAATATATTGAATATAAGTTATATATATTGCGTGTGGCGTAGTGGAGGTCGGGAGTTGCCAACAGCAGGGCTACCAAATTTAGTATTTTGAAATCCCTATATACAGTATATATAATGTAATTCATCGTTCATTGATAGATGTCTTTTTTTTTTTTGAAGGGAGAAATTTAAACATTAATAAAAAGGTATTTTTCTATTTAAATTGAAAATAAACTAATTTTTATTTTTATTTTAGAAGCCAGATATTTTAATAACGTCAATGTATTTAGTAGATAGGAGATGATGTTGTAATTTCACGGTGTGCCGGTAGATGGCTTCAGCCAAAGGATTGCGTACTGTACACTAAAGCAATTTGGAGAAATAAACGGGGATCACGATAACAATTTCAAAATAATAATAATAATAAAAATTCCTCCATCATTTTCACTTCATCAACTATTTATTAAATATGAATGAATATAAATCTCAAAAGTTTATAATCTCTAGCGCAAGATTATTATTTTTTTTTTATATAAATAATTAATTGCCAAAAGAAGAAGAAGAAGAAGTTTAACTTATTAATATATAGGCTTGTTCATATTTATAAAATATTTAATGCTCAAGTTTACAAAGTTTAGATCCTCAAAAAGGATGATCTTTATTCCAAAGTGGTGGATGCAACCCAAAACTTCTCGCTATTTGGAGTTTAAAGGGCATAAAATCCCCTCAATTCATTGGTTGGTTACTTCTAGTGTACAGGCGGAAATGGATTATATTAAAAAAATGTGGTGGAAAAATATTGAATAAATAAAAATTCTGGTGTGACTGGTCGCAGAGCATACAACTTTCTCTTAAAAAAAAAACATGTTTATTTATATTTATTTTTACCTTTGGGAAAGTTGTGTTCTTTACTTGTCACACCAGATTTTTTGTGACGATAATACTATTTAGTTTCCGCCGATATATTAGAATTCAAGATGTAATAAAATTTTATAAACAGAAAAATGTTAGATTAATAAGAAGGTAGAAATGAAGCTTTTTCATTTAATCACACAGCTGACATTTCGGTTCTGTGTTTGAACAATCCTCAGAGCTGGCGAAAAGTCATTATGAAAAATGGCATAGTGGATTTTATACATTGTTAAATAACATACATTATGTACCTGGTCATCTCATACTGTATATAACGTTATATTTATTATATAAGATTTGTTCAAAAATGTATAAAAACCACTATGACACTTTCATAATGACTTTTCGCCAGCTCTGAGGATGGTTCAAACACGGAACCGAGACGTCAGCAATTAAATGAATAAATTCTGGCCTTTGAATCTAATAATTAAGCGTAAAATTTTAGAGAATATTTACTATATAATAAGGCTTTATAGAGCTATTTTATAATATCATTATTATTTCTGTTAATATAAATTGAACAACTATTTATATCAAAACTAAACCCCCCTTCCGCTTCCTACTCCCCTACCCCTTGCTCGCCTTCGGTTTATATACATACCGATACATACAAACATTTTCCCTTTTCATTTTTATATATAGAGATTATTTTAACGGTTAATTATTCATGAACTTAAGATTTTTGTGAATCATATCCTTTCCGGGACTCTCCCGGTACACAGATAAATTCAAAATTCAGGATTCAAAATGTAAATAAATAAAAAATCGTAAACATGGGTAAATATTTATATTTTGTTACCATGGCAACTATTTCTCCTAATTTTTATTTTTTTCTTATTTTAACGGTTAATTACTCATCAAGTTATTGTTATTTGTGAAACAAAACCTGTCCGGGATTCTCACAAACATACACAGAAAATTTCATCAAAATCGGTTCAGTCGTTTAGGAGGAGTTCAGTCACATACACACGTACAGAAGAATTATATATATAAAGATACGAATGTCTATATTAACTGTTTTAAATATTCCTTTCTTTTCTTTTTCTTTTGATCATATATTAAGATAACAGTATTTATCTATAATTTAAAAAACTTTCTATTAAAAGGATAGAAATGTAATAAGAAAATGTCATTCACTCTCTGTACATGGTGTGATAATAATAAAATTTGAGTCATTATCATGATTAAGCTCCGTACAATTATGTATGCCCAATATTATTTGGCGAGGATTATATATATTTTCAGACATTAAACTGGGAAATTATAAATATACTAGGCGCGCCCCCTTCGGCGGGCTTCCGTCTGCCGGGGCTACGCCTCCCTGGACCCCCAGCCGCTGCTGCGCCTGCGGCGGACCCTCGCCTTTTCTTAATTATAAAAATAAAATTATTATTACTACGTATTCCAATCCAGTGCCTGCTTGAGGATTTGTTTACCTTCATAGAATACACAACTTCAAAGAATACTTGAATATTTCTCTATACATTTCCTATGGGAGAAATCGTAACTTTAAGAATTAATAACTCAAAAAGTTATAGGAATTTTGGGACCCGAGTATTTTTCCGGACTCTCTATAACGTCCTCTATAAGACTGCAAAATTTCGTTTCAAAATTCCAATGGGAAGTTGGTCAAACAGAGCGTGACAGACGGACAGACAGACAGACAGACAGACAGACAGACGACAGACGGACGCACGCACACCGCTATTATATATAAGTTAATAATAACAAAAAGAAAAAGAAAAGAAAATCAATGTGTGGTTTTATGAAATCACGATGCAAGTGAAACTTTTTTTTCGAATCGTAGGTGTTTAACTGAAAATTTTCAGAAAATTATTCGATTAAGGGTATTAAAATCGCGTTTTTAATCTTAACTTAATAATTGGAAAATGGGAAATCAATAGACGCATGTTAAAAACTGAGAACAATATTTATGTAATTGAAGATTTGAATCATTTTAAATTATTTTAAAAATTATATTTTATCAATTTAAAAATTCAATAATTAAATCTCACAATTATTTTTTTTATAATTCGTCATATATATTAAATTTCAACTTTCCTATTTTTGTCGTCAAGGCTTGTGACATCATGACTTGCAGCGTCACAGCCTTTGACGTCACGACCTGTAACGCGACATGCTGATAGAAGAGCGAAAAAATTTGAGATCATCAAATAAAAGTTTCACTTAAAAAAAATTTATATAATTGATTGTATCTATCTGTTAAATGTTCTTTTTCATCATTTGTAGCTGTAGTATTGTAATTATATAGTTAATAAGTTAGAGGGATTCGAGGGATGATAAGAATCATTTATTTCAATAACATGATTCATAATATCAATACAAAATATAAACAGTGTATCCAAAATAGAACACAAGACACAAAACACAACACAAACATATATCACAGTAGCCATGAGGATGGTCCCATATGTGACCGAAACGTCGGCCCTGGTTTATTAATAAATTGAAATATAACTAGCTGCCTGCTCATTCAGACTACCTATTTGAATATATAAAACAATTGGTTACGTTAATGGGCACAGCAGCCAAAAAAAATACCAAGGTCTGTCACGAGCCAGTTTGAGTTCTCTGGATCCGCCAATTCAATTGAAAATCGCCCCCATATTTTTGTTTTTTAATATCTAAATTATTCAAATAGAGTGAGAAAATATTTTTTTATACTTTATACCTTTTTGAATTTCAAATAAAGAGAATTTTTAAACCTTAAGTTGTTTGTTTGTCTAGGATTTAATGCTGAGTGGGGGGGGGGGGGGCATACATACATACATAGGCTATCTAGGATTTTATTGATTCTTTAAGACATTAAACCGTCTAAAAATGAATTGTTTGCCACGTGGAATAAACATTAATTCTCTTTCTCAAAACGTGATAAAAAAAAAAAAATAGAGAAAAATCATTTGAATTTAATTTTTATATGATGATTTAAAATATTTGTTGTTGATATAAAACAAAACATAATCTGGTTTTCTGGTGGCCACATCAGTTTTATATTAGCGATGAAAGAATAAAAGGATTTTTATTTATTTATTCTTTTTGTGTGTGGGGATGGAGGGGGAGGGGGTGGGAATTTTTATCTCTCAACCTCCTCTTTTATGGTTAAAGTAAAATTCCTTTTCAAAGAGTATTATAAAAAGAAAGAAGAGGGAACAATAGCCGTATCAAAGGGCAGATAGGCAGCAGCTACAATCACATCCAATAATCAATACTTTCACCCCCACCCCAAAGGGATAATAGACTCCTCCCTCTTTCTCTTTCGCCCGCTAGTATTGGAACAAACTCCATCGGCCTAAGAGGACTTGAGGGCTTAATTAGGACCTCTGCACAACAACACGCACAATGGCAATGGAAGGGGGTAGTGAGATTGAAATGTAGTCAACACTTGACTGGAATCTGTATCAAGTAGTATGAAAAGAATCAACAACAACAACAAACAAAAAAAAAAACGACAAAGACTTCTAAGGAATTAAAAAAAAAAAAGAAGACATTTCAATGTATAACAACATCAACAAACAAAAAAAAAACTAATCTTTTTGTATCAACGTTTTTTGATGGAATTCAAAATTTTTTTCTTTATATAACATCAAGTTTTTCTAATATATTCTGAAACTAGACCTTCTCCCGATTAAAATGATATATCACACTTATATATTTAATTTAATGCAAATTTGTTAAAATAAGCTATTTTATATTGCACTTGGAGCCTTTCTAATTGCCATATAAGGAAAGAAAATTAGCAACAATGGAAAAAAGCAATTAAAATTTAAATTAATTAAAATTTATCATTATTTTTATTAATTAAATTCTAGAAAAAAAAAATTTCTTGACTAATTAGTTAATTAAAATTCAAATTCATAATAAATTTATTTATTCATGTTAAATGAAACACAAACGCCACCGACGAATGGGCAACAATAAGAACAAATTAAATTTATATTAAGGTTAGCTTTAAAATAATTGCGGAATTTAGAAGAGATCTTTAATTAATTTAATTTAATTAATAAATCTCACATTTGTGTTTATAATTTAATTATTAATATTTAATTTTAATTAGTATATTTAAATCTCGTATTCATGAATTATTTGATTAAAATTTAATTTATATAAAATAAAATTATTAATTAATATGTTTTAATGCTCCAAGTGCAACTTTAGATAGCTGTTTTTAACATAGTTATAATCAATTTAGATACTAAGTGTTATATATCATTTTAATCGGGAGAATGTCTAGTTTCATAATATATAAAAAAATCTATATGTTATTTAAGAAAAAAAAAATAATCTTAATCCCATAAACGGCGAACTAGTAATTATTTTTTGAGTTCTCGTTTTCTAAAAGATTTATTTTTCTTGTTGTTAAGATTTGTATTCAGGAGCTAAGAAAATTAGTATTTTTTTTTCATTAATTATCCAGAGTGTTTTTGGCTGGCCTGATTCTTTCCCTCTATTCTTTTTGGTTAATCAATGTCCGCCATTTTTCTTTAGCTGTAAGACATTAAAAGGGGAGAGTGAGAAAGAGAGCCTCTACCATCACACCATAAACAGAAAAGAAAGAGGAACTATTTTTATCTTCCCCCACCACAGCACGTCTCTCTTTCTTCTAGACAAGTGATTGAAATATTTTCTAAATTTGATTTGTTTGGGGATTATTCCGGTCGCGTTTTTCTAGGGAATGGAGGAGGAGGAGGATTGGACGCCCGCACGCACCGGAACCCGGAAGTTACGAAAGGAGGAGGTGGGAGAGCCCACCGAGTCGACCGAGTGTTTCCTTCCTTCTTCTCCGGGGCTCGGAAACAACCCTTCTTCCTGCTACTACCACTACTACTACCACTGCATTTCACCTGAGTGAAATAATCCCTCTATTCATTATTTAAACGTATTGTTCTGAGCTTGTATGCAGAGATTTATTTTTTTTTGGATTGGCTTTTATGGAATCCAAAATACTGTATAATTCAATATTAAAATACAGAAATCTCAGAGAAAACTAAGAATATTAAATGTGTGAGACGACTAAGTGATTATTGTTTGACATCATATCAGTTTTTGTTGATGATGCAACAGTGAAAGCTAAAATTAAAGCCCATCGATTAAATTATTTGAAAGAAGGAGATAAATACCTGTTATATACCGGTAAATATCGCCATTACACCTCCTTGGGTTTTTGGATTTATCTTTCTCTTCCCTCTTCTTGTTACTCCCATAATTCCACCGTCTATTTCTTGCTGTTAATCATCTCCACCGTTCCTTCATTCCACTTCAAATTTTCCTTTCTGATTCACTAAAATATTGGCAATGTTTTGTGTCTTCTTCTTCCCCTAACATCCGCGAGAGCATCAGATAACACCGTATTATTAAAAAAAATATTTCGGCATTTCTCTATTTGTGCTCTCCATTGTCGACTACAAGTCACCTCTAACGTACTTGCGGTAAATCGCCTTTGCATCCTGCAAATCTATTTGTCTTGGTTGAATAATACACTCAGCCATCTCCACACCTTGAATTTGGTGTCACTATTCATCGGCTGCTTTTTCGTTCCAAATGATAACGATCTAAGCAGCTCAAATACCTTGGTAATAGGTTCGAGCTTGAAAAAAAGTCGTTTCCGATCCCTTCGCGCTGATGCTCTTGACTTACTGCTTCCAAAACGCCAATTCTTCCTAGGTCAGAGCGATAAGTTCTGGACCAGTCATGTTAGAAGATCGAGAGGGGTTTAAGACAGGTCTTTTGGCTCAGATGGACAGTAGTGAGGGCTGTCTTTTGTTTGATTGGACGTGTAATGAAAGTAATGAATGAGTGACACCAATAAAATAGTAACCTTTTTTTTTTTTTGTAACAACAACCTTTCATTTTACACTTCAGTTGTAAGGTGTCACTCACCTCCAGCTAACACATAATCTTAGCTGAATTGTGCCTGAAGAAGACCACAGAATGAGTGGCCGTTTTTTTACAAATAAACCACAGTTACACAGAAAATTATTATACTAATACCCATATGTGAATATAATATACAGTTCATAATATTGCTCCTTAAGTGGAAAACTCAGAGAATCAATAAATTTCCAATCCCAGTTTTTCTATGTTGGATTCATAATTTATTTCGAAATCAAAATGTTCCGAATCCTTCAGAATTCGAGTGGCTGAAAAAACACAAGCAAATGTTTTTAATGAATTAAATATTAATAGTAATAATCCCCTGCGTAATTTTCCTTTCTTTCTTTGCAAACAATCCAGAGTTTCTTGATTTATTCGTGCCAATTTTTATAATAATGGTGATATATAATTTGAGGATGTACGAGATTATCTTCTGTATGAATTCCGAAGTTTACTCATACAGTAATCAGGAAGTATGCATGAATTAGAAATAAATTTTTTTTTTTTATTTCCCAACTTGACGATTTTCGGTCATAATTTATGACCATCATCAGCATACATATTTTCAAACTTAAGGCTTCAGATCATATATTTATAAACATTCTTATTATTACATTGTCAATTATCTTGAATACCCTAAAAAACTATTTCATTATAGCTATGGATATGAAGCACTTTGACTTCTGATCTGCCCGGACTTCTAATACGTGCATTCATATTTATTTTTCATCAAGATGTTGGAATATCTCCAAAATTTTCTTGAAGAGCCTGCACACCGTATTTTCTTCTTACCATTCCCTTATCGATTATCAATTTCTTTTCATCAATGGATGGGGTCTCTTCAATTATTCTTTCGTTCGTTCTGTTCTTAGGTTGTAGTTATTGTAGTTTCAGTTCTCTGTCATGCTTCCGACATTTAATTGATCCAGCTGCTTGGCGGATTATTCTAAGGGTTCATGATTGGGCTGCCGCATTAGTATTTGCTCTTTAAGGCTTTCAGAACCCAATCAAAAACAACAACTTTCTTCTTTCTCTTGATTTAACCATATCTCAGTACTTTGAGTAGAAACTACATAGAATAAATTAAAATTGAATTCCAATCGTTCTTAAATTCTTTTAACCAAAAGTGATTAATCTCTTATTTATTTTTTTCTACAATTGAGATTAAAAAAAAAAAAAAAAAATTGATGAGATTACAAAACATCAGTTGAATTTTATATGATGATTACACTTCGATCCTTAAAGAGGAAGTAAAAGAAGGTCTCTTTGTTCTCACCGATGCTTATCTCGTTAAGTCAGCGCTCGCGCGCGATAGAACGAGAGAGAGAGAGAGAGAGAGAGGAAAAAGAAACCCTGTTTGGCACGAAAGCACCAAGCCCCCGCCGTCTTAAAAAAAAAAAACTCATAAAAATTTAGGTTTTGATAAAATTCAATTCCTTGAATAAAAAAAAGAAAGAATAAATTATATTATTCTAAGAAAAAAAAAACAGGTTAGATGCTATCTTGGTCTACTTGACTAATTAGTTTAATAAACAATGTTCTCGTTCAGAAAATGATGTTCTCAAAATAAAACTACTTCAGAAGAAACCAAAAAGCAAATAAATATTGATAAGATATGAAATAATTTCTTATGATACCATCATCATCAGTGCCAGGAAGTTCTGGTTCATAACTATGCTATGGAGTAGTGAATCTGGGATAAGTTAGGTTAAACTCATCAAACATACTGTAGTAGATGAAATCTAAATAATTAAGAAGGCAAAATGCTAATCTGCTGATGATCTGATCTGAAGAGATAAAGTGTTTTATTTGCCTGCTTCTTTCAAATATAGTAACTGATCTGAAGTTTCAAAACGATTCGAATTCAAGTCCAGCTTGACGCAAATAATTCAATATTGACGAAATATTATCACTCACAGCTCAATTTGAGGTGGTTTAATCGGGGATGGCTCTGACTTGGTTAACCTCGGATGGCGGCTGGGATCCATCCATGCATTAAAGATACGAGAAACGATTTCAATCACTGAATAAAGGGAACAGCAGTGAATTGAAGAATTATTTAGTAACAAAAATACATACACCTGAAAGTAACTAGAATCAATATCGTATTTTGTAGACGAGACAGTCCTAATTATTCAAGGCTTGCAGTTTTTATCGTCGTCCCAAGGTGTAGGTAATTTACAAACAACCCACCTACACCTTGGGCTTGCAGTTTTTTTCGTCGTCCCAAGGTGTAGGTGGGTTGTTTGTAAATTACCTACACCTTGGGACGACGAAAAAACTGCAAGCCTTGAATAATTAGAAACTAGAATCTTTACTTTTTTTTCATCCTCTTCAAACGCTAGGTATGTGGAGAATTTTATTTATTTATGAAAGATATTCTGGAATATATTTCTGTACACAAGGGCATTATAGGATACAAAACATACATTTTATCCCATTTCTCTAAGTATTCTCCTCTCCTATCCATAGTTCAAACCCAATCACTACAACAAACAAATCAGTCGCTCTGACAAAAAAGTAAAATGAATAAAATATTGGCAAAATTTTATTTTTATTTAAGGTCTTTTTCGGCATTTTGACTACATTCCTATTTATTTTAAATAATTGGTAGCTAATTCAAATGACATAAATTTATCTCGCTTGGGAGGAAAGGAAAGACATAGGTACGAGAAGCTAATGTCTTCTCTCTGAGCCACGGGTCATTTGTTCGTCCATCTTCAGTCCTTATAGGCTTATATCTAATTCAAGCGCAAAGTTGTCATTGGTCTTGTTGCTCAAAAGTTCGTGCACATTTTTTTAAAGGGCTAGTGTTTAAACCAACGTGAGAGTCTAATATAGAATCTCCCTTCGGCATTTTTTTTTCTTTGCTGCTTCCGTACTTGCTCTTTCCCAACCCTTGTAACATCACAGGAATATGACTAGATATTATCATAGTTGGTTTGATAGTTCATTTGTAGAGTAGGGAGCCAAAACAACTTCTTCTTAAATTCCTCAACTACCGAAAGAGAGTTCCATAATACCTTAAAACAGCCATTCTCAAAGTGTGTTCCGCGGAACCCTAGGGTTCCGCGATACTCCTGCAGGAGTTCCGCAAGAAGTTGATGAAAAATAAAAAACAGTTTCATATCTCCCATTAGTTAGATTTTTTTCTTTTTTAATATCTTCTATTATTTTACTTTTATATAATTTACTAAGAAATAGTAGTAACTGTTACATTGTACTTTTATTATGCTTATTAATAAAGAATACATTTTTAAAAACAATTGTTTTATTGTAGGGTTCAGGTCAAGAATTTCGCTTTCCAAAAGGGTTCCGTCACCAAAAAAGTTTGAGAACCGCTGCCTTAAAAGATCTCGCACACATCTTAGTCTTATGATTAGGGATATATAAATCATCAGCTCGCGATCTGATCCGAATCCTCTCCCAAATTCCAAGAGCGCAGATAACATATTAAGAATTTTGTACAGAAAATATCCAAGAAAGTATTTTCGGAAATTGAGAGCCAATTTATAATATATTCTAAAACTCAAAAATTTTCAAGATCTTACAAGAGTTCGATGCCTGTATTTTCATTTCGTTTGTTATTTATAAACTCTAAGAGTGGAGAATACTTGGGTAATGAGATGTTCTCTGTGCGTTGGATTTAAAATTCAAGCACTACGTCTAATTACTCTTGTCTTCTTGTGATTTTTACAAGTAGAAGCCACTTGAGAGACAGTTTTTTTTTTTTTTTTATCTCTCCTCAACCAAGTCTCTCGTTATCTGAGTGAGTTTTTTTTTTTATTTTATTTCTTTTTTTTTTTACAGAGAGAGGAGAATAACCCAACCTGACCTGAGTGAGATCTTCTTGCTAGCTTTCATTACGCTAACACGATTTATAACCGAAGAGAGGGTAAAGCACACCCTAGATGATTGGCTAAAACATAGTACACCCCACACCATCCGCTAACAGACACGCATCACGTGGAGGAAACACTCTCTCTAGAGATTGGAAAAAATAATAATAATATTCCCCCCTTGGTTGGTTGGTTGGCTGGTTGCATGCAGATTGACTTTAATAAAACAAAAAAAAAAAAGAAATCTACGCCATCTACTATGCAAAAATATAATTATTTTTTTTTTATTTCCCTTAAGATTTTTGATATATAAAATATCATTCTTGAAGAAGTTGTTATTATAAAATCTGGTGTGATTAATTATTAGTATTAACGCATTCATTTGTTTTGTTCTATTTTTTGTTACTTCCTTTCAATCAATTTGACTTTTATGAAATAACACCAGTTTTCAATAACAAGAAATGGCAGTCAGTAGTCTTTTCACTCTCAATTCACAACGTTTCGGTCTGATTTTACTGGACCATCATGATACCCAACCGAAACGTTTTGAATTGCAAATGGCTAACTTTTGATATCATCGTTAGCCACTTCCGCACCCGAAAAACACTTTCCAAAAAAAATATTTTAATTTACAAATTAAAAAGTCTTTTAATGAACTACTTGAATTCTCAGTTATTGATTACCTCCAGAGGAATAGTATTTGATGAAGTTCTTGTTTCTGTCTTTTTATTAATACTAGGGGTAGTTATTTCATTGCTTGCATCGTTTGTATTTTTAGTCGTGTCTTTGGAAATTGGTGTAATTTCATAAAAGTCAGAGTTAGAAGTAGTGCTAGCATTTCATTAGGGACTGCCATTTCTGACACCATTCAATGATGGAACTGCTCTTTCCCAGTCATCCGGTTCACATTTCTCTTCAGGTTTTGGGCTAATCAAATCAAGTCGCAGCCATTCCCATTTTAAGGCACTTAAGCCACCTCTTTGCAGCTGTGGAGTGAGATTTTCTCCCTAAGAGGAAACTTCGGTAATGTTGAATTATTTGTTCGAGCCCGGGTTATGTTGGAACTTCAGATCGGTAATCCACAGTCACTTGCATTGGTATTAATTAATTAATGTATTCAATCAGTATTTATATCGCTTAAGGGCCCCATCATGTGGGTTCGTGGATGGCGACCACGAGCCACCCGAGCTGGGACAGGCAGTCATTCAGTTCTTTGTATGTCTATCTCTTCCTTCCTCTTTTTAACAGGCGTCAGATCATGCGATGGTGCCGGCCTGTCCTATTTCTTCCGGTTAGCAAAAACGCATGATAGGGTTGGAGGGAAAAAGTGAGATCCGTTGACCCCGCATCGGCGGGACTAAGGCGAGGACAGAAGAAGAATCAATCAGTATTTATTATCAAGAACATACAATGAGATCATACTCAAGTTAGTTATCTTTTTTTTTATATGATTCTCAACCTAACAAACTCAAATATCACTAACTTGTTAGTACCAAAAGAACAATTCTTCAGAAACTGAGTATGTTCAGTGTACGTTGGAGTAAATTTATTGTTGTCGGTGAGTTTGTAGGTGGAATTTTCATTCCTCTCCGAGTCTTTTGAGAAGACGAATGATGATTGCATAGTCCACATTGAGGTTTTCGAACAACATTCGAATTGTCAATCTTTCGTCTTGTTCCCCTTGTAATCTTCCTGGTTTATCCCCCTTAATCTAGTTTCATCAGATTTGAACTATTCCTTGCATCGACTTGTTCCTTCGCCAAAAAGGTGGTTGAGATCCAGGTCAGATGCTTCTATGATCAGATTAAATGGGAGAGTCAACGGTTTTATCACTTTAAATTAGTTGTCGAATTTACGAAATGTTATTTGGTATTACTAATTACTAAATAATAAAAATAAACCACAATTTCTCTTTAAATAAAAGTCGTATTTTTCATCCAATTTTCATCTTTCTCTCTTTAAAAAGAAAAGTTAGAAAACGTATATCATATGTAAAAACAAAAAAAAAAAATGGATATAATAAATCATAACCTTTCGCACGATTATAGACTGCCTGACTTCTCCACCATATATAAATAATTTGCTGACTAAATAACTTTTCTAAAAAAAAAAAAAAAAAAACGAAGTTCTGTCGTTGTTGCACAGCAATGTTGACACTTTTGTCGACTCACCAAATCCTCCCTCCTCTTGAAGGGGGGGGGACAATCCGATTTATTGATACAGACATATAATTCACAACTCCAAAAAAAAAAGGAGGGTGTGCTCTAAATTTTTAGAGTGGCTTTAAAACTTCTCCCAATATCGAATCAATTCTTTTTCATCGCACTTAGTATTAGTTCCGAATCATAAAATATAAAATATATATCTTTCTCTTTTTTTTTCACTAATATTTATCCATGTCAAAACCTGGTGTCTCCTCTTATTCTTCTTTTCCAAACACACACACACCCTTCTTTTTTTTTCAATGCCAGTTTCGATGAATAATCGTTTGTGAAAAGTGGATGAAATTCATAATAGAGGTCAGCCATTCAACAAGCATTTACGATTGCTAAAAGGTCAAAGAGGGGAAAAAGAAAAAAAAAAAACTCAATCAAAGGGATGAGATCTGCAATCTAAAAGTTAACAAAACTTTTATTGTAGTTTGACTAGTTGGAGTTTGTTAATATACCCTTTTGACTGTCAGCCAATTCGATGGTTATTTTTATGAGAATGATTTCTCTAGAGATAAATTCAATTAAATACACAAGATTATAGGTTTCAATACGAGATCGAGGATTTAAAAAGAAAATGGCTTCTACTTTTTTTTTTAATGTGGTCAAAAGTTTGGAAACCATCAGGCTATTTTAGAATAGTTACTTAAACAACCCGTATCTCAGTGCGGTGATTTGGTGCACTAGTTGTCTCTATCCATTGCAAGTGTGGTCCAAAGTCGGACTATTTTTGAACATTTTGTTCCTATGGTCGATGGAATTAGCCCAGTGGATTGGTGATCTCCCTAGAGATCTTTTTCGGTATTGAGTGGTCAACTCCTGCATCCTGCTTGTTCATACAGTGTCTCGCCGACTTAGATCTGCCGCATTGAGGTTCTACCGCCGAATGAGTCGGTTGCTATTAACGCCACAACACCAAAGCCTGCGTTTACGGTGATGAGACGCCCATCGTCCTCTGTTCCATCTCTCCCGAGCATTCTAAACGAGTGAAGCCTTGCCCAGGAGTCATATATAGGCGTTGGTGTTGTGGTGTTAATGAAGACCGACACATACGGCAGTAGGACCTCAAAGTGGCGGAATCGAGACACTGTACGAGAACTCACGGGGTGTTGTAAAGCCATATTTTTTGGGTGCCGATGCACAATATGAGAGTTCTCCCTTGAGATGGAGTTTCTTTATCTGTCCGAAACTGCACGACGTGCTTGAGTGCCTATATGTACCCATTGATTCCAACAACACCGGAACATCTGAATGACCAGGATAGTAGTCGTCCAAACAACCTCATACAGTCCACTGTTAATTGGTAGGTAGGATGTGTAACGCGTAACTGTAAGTCGTCGTTGGTGCTTTATATACTAAACTAATAATTTCTGAACGTCTTATATAACTGTAGAACTCACAGCAGATGACTGGTAACAACTTATCAAAACATGGCGCTGACATCGCAGCACTCTGTTGAGCGTTCTAGACATTACAGATACACTTATCGTTTACTCACATATCAATGGTATGCATGTGTACCAAAATTGAATAACTTTATACCATGTATGATGCTTCATTATTTTTTTCAGACTGTATACCATATTTTCGGACAGAGGGAGTAATAAACAATGTATTTAAACTTAATTTACCTAGAATAAAAAAAATTTAAAATTTGCTATTGCCGATTTATTTTGAAAATATTTGATAATAACGGAGGTGAGTTGTGCAGCTGGTAATTTATTAATTAACAAAAAATCCTTTTCTAATAATAATAATAAATCAATATAAATTTATATTAGTGTGTGTGTGTGTGTGGGTGTTGAGTAAACAACAAATTTCTTCTTCAAAGTGCAAAGTTGTTGTTGTCTTTAAAACCTCCTCTCTCGGAGAGTGAGAGAGAAGAGGGGATACAGTTTAAGTTTGAAAACGTCTTGTGCACAAATTAATCACTCACAGTTAAGACAATACGCTGGCAGTATCATTAATGATGTCAAATGACGCCAAGATTTATGATAAGGAGGAATAATGTAAGATATACGGCCTGTTGCAGAAATTAAGTTTGTTGCCTGGGGATGGGGAGGGGAAGGGGGGTAAAGGAAAATACAGTTCTGGTCACAAAAATCACTAATATCTTAACGGTCTGTTTGATCAATTCCTGTTGAGAAAGTTGGGAAAAATAAACTAGTCTCTAAATTCTCAAATGGGTAGGATCAAAAAAATTCTGAAAATGAATTTTCCTCTATCGGAAAACTTTGGGTTCTATTGTACTCTTGTTTTAATGCAAAATTGAAGCTAATTAAACCAGATTTGTATATTTATATGCTTGAAACGAGTTGATTGAAAAATTTGCGAGGGTCTACCACGGCGGGCCCGAGCAAGCTGATGTCCAAGAGGTGGGAAGCGTTGCTGGTAAATTAATTTTTCTCTTTGTTCCATTCCTTTACAACGACTGAACTTTTTTTTTTCAACTAAGACTACACTTGTGAGGCGATTTAAGGTAACCATAACAATCGCGACCACTACTAATTTATTTTATAATAATAAGCTTAATAATAATAATTTATTGATTCCTTAAGACATACATAATATGTATGGAAGTCGTCCACCCATTACAATCAATACATCAATAAACATTTTAACACGAGCAAGTCTCGAGGTATTCCTTCAAGGAGTACAAACTTTTTTGGACCAGGAAGCGACGGGGCGACGACATGAATATCCGCGTGCCAAATAGGGTCTTTATTTGTCCCGGAAAATGGTTGTAAACTCGGGAACAGAGGCAGATGGGATTCCTCTCACTTCAGGAAAGCTTATGGGATGGTATCCGCAAGTCCACCCATTCCGAGTACGATAGGAATGGTTATTACTTCTTGGTACTAATACATTTAAACATCTTCGCAGCTACAGTTCAATTTTCGATTTTCTTTTGTTTGTTTGCGACCTTTGGCAAAGCTTAAAATTAAGCCATTACACAACACTTGGTTATGAGTTTCAAAGATTTTTTTCAAAAGTAATATGAGCAGCTAAAAGCTTTCGATTTTTAACAATTACCGAGATGAAGTTTTGGGTCAACTTTATTTTATTCTCCCATCATTAGTCCTTCAAAATTTTTAATGTGTCGGAGTTAGCCATATGAGCACAATCAGGAATGGGCAAAATTCTTTAAAAAGGAATTAGTGGTTCCGGAGTAGCGATCCGAACCGTAGACAATCCGGACGATCCGATCCACTAACCCGATCCGGCTGCAGCAAAAGAATTAGCGATCAAATTCGCAGATCCGGGCAGTTCGGACGAAAGCGTTGCTGTTTCCATACGCAAATCCCGATCCGAAAATCCAATCCGGACTTGATTTTTAGGCATTTGGATGAATCAAAAGGATATACTTATTGTTTGTAGATGACCGTAGGGATTGCTTATAAAAATTGCATTCATGGAATGCTCAACTAATTATTCATATAAGATGGAAGAAGGTAACAATTTGCAAAACATCTGTTAATTGTACTGAGGATGATTCCATATCACTGGGATCGAAATATTTACAAATAAACAGATAATACGCATATTTTTTGACAACAGTCCTTATAATTAAATTGATATTCTTATTTATTAAAAAGTAAAAAAATAATTAAAGGATTAACAATCCTGTGAAAAGGATTCAGGATTGCAGGGAGCAAAAATGATTTCGATCCAGATCCGAAAATCCTGGATTTTCGGATCGCGATCCTACCTTGGGCACAATATGTGAAATTTCATAACTATAGAAAAAAAAAATTTCATTTCTTTGGCTATTCTGCATATTATTATCTATATACGTTTATTTTTTTTTTTTTTACTCCATCATAAAAAAAGATGATTAAAACCAAAGGAAGTATAAAATAAAATAAAAAAAAAAGAGAACGTTAATGTTTTCCTTTTGATGTAATAAACGTAACGTAACCCCTTGGTTAAAATCGCTCGCTCAGCAGCTGCCTCTCTCTCTACGATGGTCTCAGCAAAGTGTCAAATGGGACGGGGGGTCCGATTTTATGCCCACCCAATTTTATTGTTTGAAGCGACAATTAAAGCACCCGCCCATTTCAGATAATATCCCCAAAAGGGGGATGGGGGGGGGTGGAGAGCGGCAATGAGTTATGAGACCCCACTTCCATTCACCCACGCCATCTATATCATGCGAAATAAGGCCGTCGTCGTCATTTTCCTGCCCTGGGTCTGGTCTGGCGATTAATTAACACCAACACATCAAGAGATGTTTTAGAACTTTTCAAGTACCTTCGCTCTCTCACTCACTTAATAATTGAACTAATTACAATTTTTTTTTTGTTATTGATCAATTTGAAGTGGGTGAGATTAAAGAATAGAGGAAAAAATAAGTTTAATTATCGTATTATACAAGAATAGACGAGAGGAAATTACAGGGTGCCCCAGAAAAGAATATACTTTCTGAAAATTCAAAAGGCACTATACCATTATGCACTGATCGTACTTTAGAACAGAAAATTCCCTATTCGTATTGGTCATGGAGGACCACAATTATGGGCAGCACGTTCACCCGATTTAACTACCTTAGGGAATGTCCAAGATGCACGCTGATAAAATTGAGATTCTGATTCTCGGCGTCGACTGTCTGATTCTGAGCGCAGGTAGGATATGGACATGATAAAGCTTGTCAGGGGACTGCCACCAAAAGAGATTGGTGTATTATAAAATTTCTGCAGCTTTATTATTGCTTAGTAACAATGTTACAAACAAGTACATCCAATGGGGAGTACCAATCTCCATCTCCTGACAATGAAAACCGATTTAACACCCTTCGTCCCTCGTCCGGATACTTTTTATGATATTTTGATATCAAATTCTCGATATTCATCATAAAATACTAAAAAATACTCAACAGACAAACGAACAGATGGCAGGTTGTCTAAAACCAGAATGATTTAGGTAAATTGGTGCAACCATTGCATTGATTACCGAAGATAAACGAGAAAATCACACCCGAATTTTTCAATTTGTCTTCTTTATAATATTTGGAGCTGTTTATCAATTTTCCATTTCTAAGTTATAAAATCAGAGCTGATAATTTCCACCCATTTTCGTAGGTCATAATTCAATAATATATAATATTATTTTTCAATTGATTTTCCATCCCCTCATTGAGAGTGAGAGGAAATATGAAAGCATAAATCTTGTTCTTAAACAATTGTTAGAACTTGCAGCAGCAGCAGCCGGATCGTACAATTTCTCAAAAGATAAATTGCCTCTTGCCCTCTTATCTCTCTCTCTCTCTCTCCTTTCAACTTTTTAGAAAATCATTAACTTGATGAATTTTCATTTACTATCTAACAATATTTCCCGATTTCTTGGAAAAATCTCAAGCCAATTTGTCATAAAGGATGTATTATTATTATTATTTTCTAAGAAATAATATTCTTTTTCTGTTTGTCCATAGACATCCATCCTCTCTTGAAGCTTTCTAATTTCTTTTTCGTTGAATTCAGGACTTTCTTGTTTTTTTTTTTTTAATAAATTCCATGATGGACCCCGGAATCAACAGCCTATTTTTTTTTTTTTATTAATTTAAGGTCTTTTTTTGGCAACGGAAGTCATTTAGACTCCGTCTCTATTTTTCAATTTATTGGTAGCCAATTAAATTGAAATCGCAACCTTGGCTTAGAAGGCCAGGACGCTAACCCTTACACCAAAGCCCGAGGACCTCCATCCTATACTTCCCTTTGCTACCGGAACTTCATGCACCCCAATATGCCTTCAAACTGCCCAAAGAATATTCTATGATAGGAGGGCAAATCAAATAATATCGTCGTGATGAGGTGATTGTACTATTTGCAGGTATGTGGGCGGATTTCTAAAATGAGGTTCTATTGTTTAAATAAGGTGTGTACGGAATTCAGGGCTGGCTATTGAAAAGCAAGTGCATAAACGAGATTGTACTATTTTAAGTGAATGGTTTTCTCTGTTAAATAGGCATATTACTAGTCTGTCGGGGATGTAATCTCGCAACCATGGGGATTTTATTTCCTTAAGAAATGAACCTGAGTTTCTCCACTCATATTGGAGTTGAAGATACCAAATATCGAAGTGCACAAGATATGGGTTGGCAGCTTTCTTTGCCAAGAAGTCTACTATTAGGTTTCCTTGTGAATTAGAAGAAGATTTTATCCAGGAGAGACCGATGTTTGATGTTTCCATCCGCAATTAACTTCAATATTTGTTGTATATTAATATTTCCTCCTTTATACTGTAGATAGAATTGACTTCAGAATGCTTTTGGAATCGGAGTAAAGGATCTAAGATTTAATATTTAACTGTGACTCGTCATTAGCTTTGCGAGGGCAAATCAAAAAGTCCGTATTTTTTTTTCGGCCAAATGACGAATGTAAAACAAAAACCAACATATACCGGGTACATTCGAAGAAGTGGACCTTTCATGGGCCGATTCTCATTGAGTTTCCAGCTGCTGTCAGTCTATTCAAAATGACAGATCGGCTTAACGTCCACGACTTACGAGCAACAAAGTGTGATCCGTTTTCTATGGAGTAAGGGACGAACGTCATACCAACCTTTCCCCATATGTTGGCTGCATTTCCCTGTGAATCTCGATGGACGTTCGTTCCTTACTCCATAGAAAATGGATCACACTTCGTGGCTCGTAGGTGGTGGACCTGTTAAGCACACCTGTCATTTTTAATGGACTGACAGCAGCTAAAAAATACGGGCAAAGACTTTGATCTTTGGGCAGTTTGAAGGCTACCAATAACTAAACTAAGCTGTAGGAGCATTCAATTTGCTAAAATTTGGTACATAAAACAAATTTGTAGACTAAATATTAACCGATATACGGCCGGTCAAAATTATAAAATATAGAAAATTTAGTACAAATTTGACAGGTCGTAACTCGGTTAATATAGGGTATACAAATTTGTTTTATATACCAAAGTTTAGCAAATGTAATGCTCTACAACTTTACGTAGGACTATAGTGTACAAAATATGCTTAGATTACGAAATATAAGCGAAAAACTGTTAGGATAGACATCCTAGAGTACCCCCAAATAACTTGTAAAAATTTCATTAATTTCGGAATACTTTCCAGGTAAAAAGTTATATCGAATGGACTACTTACTGTCTGCAAAAATAAGCCACTTCCAAAACTTGACCAAAACACAAAATTTCTGCAGGCATCACTTCGATAGAATAGATCTCCAGGTGTAGGAAAATATTTTCCTAATTAATTTAATAACGAAACCTTATAAAAAAAAATAAAATTATGCCCGCCCACCTATTCTAGGAAATATTCTAGAGAGTCAAGCTTTCAAGCTTGAAATTAAATGTAATTAAATAACTGAAAATTAGTTTCATTAAAGAGAGGAATCGATAAATGAAAGACGAGTGAATGAGAGAAGCGAACTACGTATTATAAAATAATAAAAGCGAATTTTCATATTCTTTGGAAACTGGGAGGACGTGGGAAGGGAGGGGGGGGAGGGGGGGTAAAATTTTAATTAATTTATAGAAAACGTTTTCCTTTAGAGATTAAAATAGCTAAAGAAATTTTAATAAATAGGAAAATGAATGGATCCAGCCCGGAGTAATATGAAATATTCTACATTTCTAAGTAAATTTAACACAAATCCATATCATTTTAACGAATAATTACAATTTAAATAAAACAAAGACAAAAATGTCGATTTTCAATTCGTGGGACAAATCAACATAATCTCGATATGTTTAAATGTTGGAAAGTAATGTTAAAAATTTTCTTTTTATAAGAATTTCCAATAAAAAAAAAAACAGAGAAACTGAAATGGAAAGATTATTTTAAAATTTTAAAAATTTGATTTTGAAAATTTCGACATTTTATTTAAATTGTAACTATTTATTAAAATGATATGGATTTGTTTTGAATTTACTTAGAAATTTTGGAGTTTAGGCTTTCACAGTTGTATTATTATTAGTAAAGGAATAAGATTTTCGGTTTAACTGTGGTTTATTTGTAAAAATTACAACGTTTCGGTCACTCATTCGGTGGCCTTCTTCAGGTAATAGTAATAATAATAATAATAATAATTTATTCCTTCCTCAAGACATACATAATATGTATGGAAGTTGTCCGTTACAATCACTTAATACATATCTCATTAAACATTTTAGTTTACACGAGCAAGTCAAGAATTGAGCGTCTCCTCAAGGTACTCCTTCAAAGAGTAATAGCTTTTCTGGACCAGGAAGTGATGGAGCGACGACATGAATGTCCGCGTGCCAAATAGACTCTTTAGTTGTCCCGGCAAATGGTTGTAAACCCGAGAACAGAGGCAGATGGGATTCCTCTCACTTCGGGAAAGCTTATGGGATGGAATACGCAAGTCTCCCCCATTCCGAAATACATAGAGGAAAGTACCCAAATACGGACCCCTGCCCTAATGTGGACCCCCATGGTTATTGTCTCTGATTAGTGCTGAAACTTAGCGAAAGACAGTGTAAATACTAGTGCAAGATTCCACCCCAAAGTAGAAGAGCCCTAACGTCACCTGCTCTAGTTGTTTACTTGACAGTTAGTCATTACGTGTTTTGGCAAAATTAAAAGTTTTTGTGAGTGCTCAGTTTTTTTAATTGGAGTCAATAAGTGACAGGCAAGCCTTTCAACCCTTATATATTCTTAAATGGTAATGTTGAAGGAATCATTTGGCCATGTAATTATTTCCAATGTGATTTTTTTATCAAATATGGCGTTTTGAAAATGCAGAATTGAGGTGCCTAAAACGGACCCCCAACAGTTGCCTAAACTGGACCCCCTACATAATGTGTGATGTTTTATGTAATACTTTTATGTAAACTTCTACCCCTTATAAACCCCTTATAAAACCCAATGTTGAAGTATTTACCTTGACTTTTCACATTTTCAACATTCCTTTTTTCAATTTTCACATTTATTTTTATTTTTTTTTCAATCACATTTTCAATTTTTACATTAAAAAATGTTAAAATAAAAAAATATATTTTTTGTCAAACCGTTCTATAATTGTTTTTCAGATTTATTCCCTTTCCTAGATCAGTAGATTCAGTTTTTGGTCATTTTACCCAGGGGTCCAGTTTAGGCAACCTTTTTGAAAATCACCAAAGTGTAAGATTTAGAAAAAATTGTTACCCCTGCAATTTATACATATATATTTGCCATAAATAAATTACCAATAGTACATCACATAGTAAAGTAAATATTACATTGCTTTAAAACAGGTTTTTTCAATAATTTATATACTTTATACTATAAAAACAAAATGGGGGTCGAATTTGGGTACTTTCCTCTACATATACAATTCAGCTAAGATTACAAAGGTTGTTACATCTGTGTATTCAATTGAGATTGTCACAGATGTAACAACCTTTGTAATTTTAGCTGAATTGCACCTGAAGAAGACCACAGAATGAGTGGCCGAAACGTTGTAATTTTTACAAATAAACCACAGTTAAACCGAAAATCGAATTCTTTTACTAATTTACTTAGAAACTTAGAATATTTCATATTAAATGTTTAATAAGGAGGTCCAAAAAAAAAAAAAAATACTCGGGTCCACAAATTTTCAAAAGGGGAAGCGCAAAAAATATTCCAGAAAATTCAGAATTTGACATTAGAAAATTATTTTATTTTTATCTTTCGTTTCGTGAAAAATTAAAGACATTTAATTAAAATAATTAAATCTCTCAAATTAAAAATTATAAAAATTGTTATATAATTAAATTTTCATTTTTTTTTCTTTAGACCGTGCTGTAGAAGGGAGGTAAAGAAGGCTTCCTCTCAGTGATGCATTCCTCGAAAGGAGTCAGTGCTCAAACCAGGACATCACCCATAGCATAGAAGAGGTTGGATAAAAGGAACCAGAAATAAGGATTAGTTCACTAGCTAGAAGCAAACGCAGGATGAGGAGCAAAAGATAGGGAAATAAATGTAACTTCACGGGGTGCCGGTAGATGGCGACGGCCAGAGGCCGGTTGGGTTTGAAGTGTGTGTCTCCGTGCACAAAAGCACCGCGATTAAACAAACGAGGATCTAATAGCGACGCGTCGTTATCATGTTGCTCTTATTTCAAAGTTTATCAAATTTACTTTTTAGGTTAAGGACGCGATTTTTATTTTAAACATGACGTTAAAATATTAAAGCCACCCCCTAGACATGGCATTTGTTTTTTTAACACTATTTACTAAATCTTAACGCTTTGGCTTTAAATTTTTGTTTACAGAATAGCTATTTGAGGCAAGGAAATTATTTTTAATAGCATTTTTTTTTAACTTTTAACGCCCATTTGTTTATTTTAAATTTTAACGCCTGTTTTTAGAGAATATAATTTTTGTTGGGGATTAGACCTGTATATACGTTAAAAGGAATAGTAATTAATTATTACTCTTTGAGTGTTTACAAGTGTTTCTCTCAATAGGTAGAAAGAGAAAGATTTTTTTATTTCTCATATCAAAGAGGGTCAAACAGAGAGAGATAGAGATAGAATTTCCCTTTGATTTCTCAGCTTTATTTTATCTTTATTGCACGTTTGACTTGAACGGCGGCGGAACTCTCTAACGACGAAAGGGCTGGCTGGCTGGACCTTTAACTCTCTCTCTCTCTCTCTCTCTCTCTCCATTTACCCTTTAGCCGTGATTCAATTTAACTATTCAAATATTCTTAAATAATAATTTATAAGATAATACTCTCACACACACACCCGTGTGGAGGGCAATAAACGTTTAATTCAGTTAACAGTAACAGCTGGATATTATAGCCCACGGCCTCTCTCTTGACGTCATAAATGTGCAAAGGGCCTTATAATTCAATAAACGTTTGTGTGTGTGTGTTTTGTCGTGACTGTAGATTCTTTTTTTTTTTTTTTTTTGTTCAGTCACGAAGACCTGTTGGATTGCATGTTTTTTTTTTTTTTGTAAAAATGCGTCGCATTGCGCAGAGAGGAGTGTGGGGGAGGGGGAAATAACGTTTTTATTTTTCATTCATGTCTGTCTGTCTGTCTATCCGTCAAGGAAAAGAGAAGCAAGGTGTGTGTATGTAGATGAATTCATGGGGGGGGGGGGCAAGGGTACATTGCCCCCTCCTGGCATCCTATACTGTAGGAGGCGGCAGAGAGGGGCGATATGTCTTTTATTTCATTTATTTTTTTTTTAAATAAAATCTTTTGAAAAATTAAAACATTTTTTTCCAAAATATTTTTTAATAGACTCTATTGTATTTCTATAATTTATAAAAACATTTTATATGAAATTAAAATAATAAAATTTAGATAACATGAAAACTTGAGACCCTAATAAAGAAAATTAAAAATATTTATTTTTTTTTTAAATATACTAAAAATGCAAATTTTTAAAAATTTACCAGGGATTTTATTTTATAAATTTTTAAAAATTTTAATTTTAATTTAATAAAATTTAAAAATCTAATAAAATTAAAATTTTTAAAAATTTACCAGGGATTTTATTTTATATATTTTTAAAAATTTTAATTTTAATTTAATAAAATTTAAAAATTTAATAAAATTAAAATTTTTAAAAATTTGCTAGTGATCTTATCATCTTAGAAAACTTTACAAACACAAAAACCCTAACAATCTAGTATTTATACATATCTTTTCTCTAAAAATCGTGTGGTTTTATGAAACCACGATGCAAGTGAAATTTTTTTTCGGATCGTAGGCGTTTAACTGAAAATTTTCAGAAAATCATTCAATTAAGAGTATTAAAATCGCGTTTTTAATCTTAATAATTGGAAAATGGAAAATCAATAGGCGTATGTTAAAAACTGAGAACAATATTTATTTAGTATTTGAATCATTTTAAATTATTTTAAAAATTATATTTTATCAATTTAAAAATTGAATAATTAAATCTCACAATTATTTTTTATAATTCGTCATATATATTAAATTTCAACTTTCCTATTTTTGTCGTCACGGCTTGTGACGTCATGGCTTGTAGCGTCACGGCCTTTGACTTGTAACGCGACATGCTGATAGAAGACCGAAAAAATTTGAGGCCATCAAATTCCACTTTAAAACAGACGTTAAAATTTAAAATAAACAAATGGGGTGTTAAAAAGTAATGTAAGCGTTAAACAAATGCTATTCTCTAAACAGTTGGTTGTCGTATCTAGCTACTTGTATGACGGCTTAATAACTACATTTTTTTCTCTCTCTCCCAATGAATCTATTTATTTATTTTCTTTTTTTTTTTGTTTAACTGAATAATAAATCGATTTGTTATGCTAAATCTAATTTGTATTCATTTAATTCAATACATTTATTTTATTTAATCCTAATTCACATTTTGTACACGAAGGAATTAATCAAAGTACAAAAAAAAAAAAAAAAACATTGTATTATTATATTGTGATTAGGGATACGGTATCGAAAAAAAAGTATCGATACTTGTACTTGGTATCGTATCGAAAGGAAAGTATCGATGCCAGAAAGTATCGGATGAAAAGTATCGATACCAGTAGGTATCGAGTATTTTTTGAAGTATGAGTATTTTTCCTCTTTTTTTAAGTTTTTCGGCATCTTAGGCTCCTGACGTGGTTTAAAGGGCCCAACGGAAGATCAATGGGGTATACTGGTGTACCATTTTCCTCAAAATAATGAGCACCAGGAGGACGGGGCTTTCTCAATCAAAATACGAATTTCGCCAAAATAAGTCTGTCCATTTTCACTGGTCGACAAAAATGAACTTTTTTTTCTTTCACAAGAATAAAGATATAGATATGAGATTCTAGAAATATTTTTAATAAATTCAAACATCATTTCAGCTTTTCCCCATCAGGCACACTTTTAGAGATATACCGGTATAGAAAAATAAATTTTAATAGAAAATGTGCTCTAAACGGGCTCTTATTTTGAAATTTCAAGATTTTTTTAAGACGACACCCATTAAAAATATGCAGATAGTTTTAATACATATAAAGAAAGTTTCACCCCAATAATTTAGACGTGCCACAAACGGCTTAAAATTTAGAAAAATCGAGTTTTTTAAGTTTCTAAAAAAATCTTGAAAATTCAAAATAAGAGCTGTTTGAGAGAACATTTTCTATTAAAATTTATTTTTCTCTATATCTCTAAAACTGTGCCTGATGGAAAAATTCTAACTACATATCTGAATTCACTATAAAAAAATGTACTAAATATGTACATACAAGAGTAATTAATTTTCGATATATAAATTAATTACTCTTGTATGTACATTTTTAGTCGGACTGATGATGAGATATTAAATTTGTCTCGAAACGTCTCCGGAGTCGAGAAGCATATAAAGGCTTTTTATTTGGCTGAACCTGCCCTTTCTCCAATCAACTTTATTCACAGCCACCATACTTCTATTTGTTTAAAATGTACTAAATTCACTAATCAGATTTCTTGTGAAGAAAACCTTGTCGACCAGTATTTTTATTAGTTTACATATTGGCCTTTCTATGTAATATTTGCGCACTTTTAAAGTTAGTAAACACAGTTTAGAAATTTAATGTTATTAAATGAAAGGGTTTTTATTAAAAAGTATCAAATTTTCCATTATTAATAAATAATTATTAGGAATATGATGAAATAAAGTCTATTCCAAAAATATCGACCTTTTGCTATATATTTATATCAACTTACTTTTTTATTTATATCAAGAGAAAAAAGAATATGCGATATTCTTTGGCAGAATCGCAATTAAAATATTTATATAACGTTTAAAGTCTGTTTATATGGCCTAAGATGCCGAAAAAACTTAAAAAAAAAAAAATGATATTTGAATGAGTACTTTTCATTCGATACCGGCAATCAAGTACTCATATGAGTAAAGTATCGAAAGAAAAGTATCGAGTAAAAAAAGTACTAGTATCGAAACAAAAGTATCGATACCAGGAAGTATCGAGTATTTTTTCGTGTCCCTAATTGTGATTATACTATATAATATTTATTGAAAAAAAAAAATGCATACGTGATTTTATTTTACTTTCTCTTAGCTATACATACATATATAGGCCTATAAAGAGAAATTATTGAATTTGATGGAAATACACATTTTTTTGAAGCTCTAAAAATCGTCTGAATATAAAAATTAGGGCAGATATTTTAAAAAAAAAAATCTATATTCATGTCCTTGTTTCTGTCCTACATGCTATAAATGACGGGTTACGAATTTTTGCGGAAAATTTTTACCCCTTCCCTGACAACAATTATATTACAATGATAAATGCAAATCAGTTTAAACACAATGAACGATTTGCAAGAAAAAATATCGTAAAATAAAAAAAAAAATGTAACTGACAGCGAGAAAAGACTAATTATGTTATGCGACGTTGCCAGACTGGTCTGAGTCTCATTTTTAAATATTGGCGACTGTCATTTTGGAGAATTTTTTGACTTTCTTGTTAAAATATCTTTAAAAGCGTTGGGCAGAAACTTTTGATTTTATGTTTAACGTATTCCTCGGAAGTGAATTGATAAAAATGTAAGTTTTTTTTTTTGTATCTATTGCAGAAGTGGACTATATAATTCGATATGTGTGCGTTTCGTCGACATTCCCCATAGACTACATGTTAAATTTCAATTTTTTAAAAATGAATTACACGATAACCCTGGATCAGATCTGCTTCAAAATTTTATTTTATACGTATGTGATAGTGATTAATAACATATTAAAAAATTAGCTTAGAAAATATACAGTATTTCAGATCTGTGTATTTACATTAATTGTCTGAAATCAGTTTTATAAAAAAATTCCGATACATGTTTGGAATAAATCCGCAGGTGTGTGGATCTTGATAAATATTAGTAGATCTATATTCTTTTTCCATTATTCATTTTAATTTTCAACAAATAAAGGATGATAAACGTTTTATTCCCTCATTTAATATGTATAAATGACTACTCGCCACTAATTCGGTTTCCCCCTTCACCCCCACACAAACGCCGACTTCTCAAACCTCAACTCTAATAAAATTTATCAATTTTCTCTTTTCTTATTCAATTTAAAAGTGATTTATAACTGAACAATTCTTGGGTGAAATTATAATTGAATAGAAAAAAAAAAATGAATAATACAATCAGAATTCGTATTTGTATTCTATCCGCTCCCCCCCCCCCCTCTTCCCCCTTCGTTTGGCAAACAGAGAAGTGAGAATACGTGAGAAAGGCATAATAATAAAAAGCAAATTGAATTTTATTAGCCCCCCCCCCCTTCCCCTCTTCTCCCCTCCCGTTTCTCTCTCTTCTACCCACACATATGAACACACAATTCAATTGGATGATATTTTTTTTTTTTTTAAACGCTTTTATTTAACTTGCTTGGTTTGAATAACACCTTTTTAGTTCTTAACACTTGTCGAAATTTTGTAACTATCTAATTTCAACACATTTTGTACTTAAATATCTCTTAAACTATCAACTTTATCGAAAAAATGGTCATAAACAAAATTGTTCTATTCATTATTTTTAACAACTTTTGTTTGAAAAAAAACTTTCCATCTTGTAACGTTAAAGAGATATAACGAGAAGTAGTTAATATTTGCTATTATTGTTAGAAAATCAAAATAACTCTTTATTTATTAAATTTATCGAAATCATAGTCATATACAAAATTGTCCTATTCATCATTTTGAACAACTTTTGTATGAAAAAAAAATTTATATTTTGTAACGTTTAATATTTATAGAGGGTATTAGTTAACAGTTGGTATTTGAGTACAAAATTCAAAATAAGTTTTTATTTATTAATTTTATCGAAAAAATAATCATAGACAAAATTGTTCTATTCATAATTTTGAAGAATTTTTATTTAAAAAATTTTTTATATCTATTAACTTAAAAGAGATATTTCAGGAAATATTTAATACTTGCTATTAGAGCTAGAGAATCAAAATATCTCTTTATCTATTCAATTTATCGAAATCATAGTTATATACAAAATTGTTTTATTTGTCATTTTGAACAATTTTTGTTTGAAAATTTTTTTTATATCTTGTAACGTTTAAGATTTATAGAGGGTATTACTTGACAGTTGGTATTTGAGCAAAAAATTTAAAATAACTTTTTATTTATTAATTTTATCGAAAAAATAGTTTAAAGCAAAAATGTTCTATGCTTTATTTTAAACAACTTTTGTTTGAAAATTTTTTTTATATCATTTAACGTTTAAGAGTTATATCTGACAATAGTAAACATTTGTCATTAGACTTAAAAAATCAAAGTATCTCTTTATCTATTCAATTTATCTAATTTATACTTATATACAAAATTGTTCTATGCTTTATTTTAAACAACTTTTGTTTGAAATTTTTTTTGTTATCTTTTAAAATATAAAATTATGGACAGCATTGTTCAAGAATTTGTATTATAGCTGAAAAATCGAAATATCTCTTCAAGTATCAATTTGACCAAAAAAATTATTATAAACAAAATTGTTCTAGGCTTCATTCTGAATAACTTTTGTTTAAAAATTTTTTAATATCTTTTGAAATATAAAATTTGGACAGCATTGTTTAAGAATTTGTATTTTAGCTGAAAAATCAAAATATCTCTTCAAGTATCGACTTGAACAAAAAAATTATCATAAACAAAATTATTGTAGGCTTCATTATGAACAATTTTTGTTTGAAATTTTTTTTTGATATCTTTTAACGTTTAGGAGTTATATCGGATAATAGTAAACACTTGCCATTAGAGTTAAAAAATCAAGATATCACTTTATCTATTCAATTTATTGAAATCATACTTATATAAAAAATTATTCTATTCAAGATTTTGAACAAGAAAACAAAAATAAAAATCTTTTAATTAAAAAAAAATCCTATAGAAAAGAGAATTTAAATAGTAACAAAAGCAAGTTAATAATAATAATAATAAACAAAGTGAGTTCAAGGTTGCTACAAATTAAAGGCAAAGAATATTAAAAAAAAAAAAAAACGGCATTAATATTCTTGAGAGGTGACGTCGTGATTTTTTTTTTTTAATTAAATTTCTTCAAAAAAAAAAAAAAAAAAAAAGTTCTTTTTCATTCAATAGCTTCTTTTTTTTTCTTTCACCAAAAAAAAAAAAAGACATGTTCTTTTACTGGCACAAGCAGCAGCAGCATATACAATATTTATTTATTTATTCATGAATTATTTATTAAAAAAGAAAAAAGAGAACCTTCCAAATAAATTTCCTAAATTCAAACAAATAATACACATATCTCGTGACGATTTATATGACACTTTGTGTTTGGTTTTTCGACTTTTTTGCTTGGATCTGAGGAGAATATTTATTATTCTCTCCCTCTCTCTCTCTCTCTCTCGAGTTTTGTGGGTGCACATAAATCTCTATCTCCTAGAGAGAGAGAGAGATGAAGATGTATAGGAAAATGGACGCTGGGTGAGTGGGAGAGTTTTCATATATACCCAAATGGATGCAGGTGTCGCTATGTCGCTAATGGCTTATAGACCTTTCTATGAAATAATATAAACATATAGCCAGTAGAGATTTAAACTTTTACAAAACAATAATTAGATGAAAATTTATTGTTTTATTTTAAAACAGGTTGCCGTTACTTTCTTATTATATAAAGAATATATATGAAGAGCAATCAAGGGTGGATACAGAGGGGGAGGTAATTGCTCCCTTTACCCCTCTTGTATCCGCTTTTGAATGTTCATATATAGTCTCTATATAATAAGAAAGCAACGACAACCTGTTCTAAAATAAAACAACCCACCAGAATATATCTGTACAAATCAAATTTTTAAGCATTAATTTTTAAAATTTTATATTAAAAATAAAATTTTATTCGCAAAAAAAAAAAAAAAATATTTTTCTCTAATCTCTTAGATGAAAATTTGTTTTATTTTAAAACAGGTTGCCATTACTTTCTTATTATATAGAGACTATATATAAGTATTCAAGGGCGGATACAAGGGGACTAAAGGGAGTAATTACCCCCACCCTTTCTGTATCCGCCCTTGATCGCTCTTCATATATAGTCTCTATATAATAAGAAAATAAAGACAACCTGTTTTCAAATAAAACAAACAACAGGTTGCCTTTACTTTCTTATTATATAATAAGAAAGTAACGTCATCCTGTTGTTTGTATTATATTATAAGAAAGTAACGGCAACCTGTTGTTTGTTTATTTGAAAACAGGTTGTCGTTATTTTCTTATTACATAGAGACTATATATGAAGAGCGATCAAGGACGGATACAGAAGGTAGGGGGAGTAATTACTCCCTTTAGCCCCCTTGTATTCGCCCTTGTATGCTCATATATAGTTTCTATATAATAAGAAAGTAACGACAACCTGTTTTAAAATTTAATATAAAATTTTAAAAATTAATACTTACAAATTTGATTTGTACAGATATATTCTGGTAAAGAAGTATTGAATAAATTAAAGAAAAAATTGAGTGATGTGCGCCCAGTCCCACCAGATTAACCCCCCCCTCCTGGAACCGTTCTAAAACAGCCCATTTTTTTTTCGATGCCACAATCTCATTTTTCTTTAAATAAAAGAATTTTTTTTTTTTAGATAATAGTTCCGGGTTGAAACAAGATATAATAATAAAATACCGGAAGCTATCTCATTATAACTTGATACATATCCTATATGCATACATACAGGATGTCAAAAATGGATACAATAACAAAGAGGGAGAGAGATAACAAAAACAACGAATTTAAATCAATAAATGTCTCTCTCTTTTTTTCTCTCTCTCTCTTCTAGCCCTTTGCTAATTAAACTATGAAAAAACATTCTTCGAGACACGACATTGTGTAGGATCAAATAAGGGAAGCAATTATTTACAATCACCTCTTGTTCATTCCCCCTCTTTAGTGATAATAAATTTTTTGCTAAATTAAAATTAAGGGGATTTTATTTATTTGTATAAACGCTTGAGACGATATTTTGTTGTTATACAAATACATATTAAGTATTTATAATTTCGTTTATAATTAAAAGATTTTCACCAATGTTGTTGTTATACTCAAATCCCGATCCGAAAATTCAATTGGTTTTTTTAGGCATTTGGATCAAAATGATATACCTATTTATTAAAAAATAAAATTAAGGATTAACTGGGTATAGGAGACTTTGAAGCCAAGAAATTAAAAAAAAAAACTTTTATTTAATTAATTAACCTTCGACGTTTCGGTCGCAAATCACAAGCTTCCTCAGGATGATTAATGTATTCTAACAATTAATCTGAGGAAGGTCTGATTTGCGACCGAAACGTCGACAGTTAAAAAGATTTTTATTTAATTCCTTGGCTGCAAAGTCTCCCATACCCAATTCAAAGTCTATAGTCACTTCTCATCACGTTAAAAACTGACTGATAATTTGCGTCATCAAAAATGACCCTTAAATATCCGATTTCCCACCTCTAGCTCATCGGGAAGTCTTTTGAAATTAGATTAATAAGCGAGAGGTTTCAAATAAAGTACCACATTAGTTTGGTCTATTTTGGTAAAAACCGACTGACAATTTGCGTCATCAAAAATGATCTTTAAATATCAAATTTCACACCTCTAGCTCATCGGGAAGTGACCTAAACAAAGACTCATAGTAGGTGACCTTGAAAGAGTAAGTTAAATAAAAGAATTTAATTAATAAAAATTAAATCCAATTAAGTATAATAAATAAAATCTCTTAAATGAAAAATAATAAAAATTATTATAAAATGAAATTTTTTTTTCAATTGATTATATATATATAATCAATTCCTATAGGAATATAAATTTAATTTTAAAAAGGTTTTTCCCATAGCAATGCAATGGTTTCTTAAGGTATGGCCCATGATAAAAAAAAATATGGACCTTGGGTTGTTAATTGATATGGCAAATTTTCTTGAACGAAATTACCATTTAATTATAAGTTGTCACATATTAAAATGAATTTCAATTTTGTTTCTTCCCTTTTAGAACATGCTTTGCATCCGGTCATCATTTCCCTCCCTCTAGCGAGAGTGAGTGAGTGGGATGTACACAAAACCACAATTCAATTAACGTCTTCCTAAAATGGAATTATCCCCCCTCCAACCCTTGACCCCCCCCCTCCATCCTCCCTTCCTATCTCTTTTCGATGTTACTAAAAGCCTACACTCGTATCCATTAACATTTTACTTCTCTTTTTTTAATACTCTTTGTATATGTATATATTTTATTATTTTCCCACCAGTTCTATTTCTCAATATATAAATGGAATTCTATTAGTTTTTTTTTTTTTTTTCGATATTATTTTAATAAATAAATTTCTAAATGAGAAAATGATATCTCTCTTTCTATTTTTTTAAATAATTGTTTTTTAATAATTTCATTTTAATATTCCGTCTCTTTTTTTTATCCTCTGTGAAAAATCAATAAAATGAGTGGAGAGTCATATTTTTTTTTGGACACACCTGGAGTTGGTTGGTTGGCGTACGCACGTAGTCCGCCACCCCCTGGGATTCCTTTTTACCATTATAAATCTATAATAAGGAAATAATCTACACTAAAAAAAAAAACGCCATGAAAATCCGTCCAGTTGTTGCAGAGTTCATTTAATAACAATTAAAGAATATAAATAATTAAATCTTTCAATTGTTATTTATTTGTATAAAAATTTTAATTAATTTGATTTTTGTCTTTTAAATGGATTTTATTAAATAAAAGACAAAAATGCCTCATTAAAATTTATTTTTATTATTATTTTAAATAATAGACTTAATTGAAATTTTCTAATTAGAGAAATTTAATAAATTTAATAATGACCTAATTAGTGGCACAAGTCTCTGGTGGTTAGGTCCAAACAACACACTATAAAAATTTATGAAACACACAAAATAACAATAATTGTGGGATTTTAAATTAATTTAATTTTTTAAACTACTGAACGGATTTTCATTAAGTTTTTTAATTGGTAGAGAATTTTCCTGGTTTGGTTTTAGGCTATCAATAATTCAGATTAGGTGTAGAGAACCTCTTAAGCAGAAATTTGTATTTATGCACCCTAAATTTGTAAAAAAAATAACCCACGGTGCGAAGACTAGGCACAAGGCTTGCCAAAGACGGGCTATTAAATAATACAAAAAAAAAGCTATAATAAATAAATAGTCTACCAACGAATTAAAAAATAGAGAATTTTGACGCTTGTAATTAATTTTTAATTATTATAAGTGCCAACTTAAGAAAAAAAAAAAAAAAAAACTAGCAAATAAATGAAAGTAATATTTCTCAACTTTTTACTTTTTCTCTCTTAATAGAGAAAGGAGTTGAATTTTATTATCTATATATATAATAGCGGAGTGTCAGTCCGTCCGTCTGTCACGCTCTGTTTGATCAACTTCTCATTGGAATTTTGAAACGAAATTTTGCAGTCTTATAAAGGATGTTATGAAGAGTTCAGGAAAAATACACGGGTCCCGAAATTCTCAAAAAGGGAAACGCAAAAAGTTCAAGAAAAATCCAAAAAATGAATTTAACATTGAGTTTTGACTCGCCTTATGAAAAATTAAAGTTAATTAATTAAAATAATTAAATCTCTCAAATTAAAAATAATAAAAATTGTTATATAATTAAATTTTTATTTATTTTTTTCCTTAGAGAGATCGGGGATGGGGCTCGGATCGGATAAAGACAGACAGACGGAAACCAGACCATTATATACTATAGATCCCCTTTAAGATAAGAAATTGGAATTTTTTAATATGACAGATATGTATTTTTATTAGGAGTTGACTGAAAAATTAGGGCACTTGATTAAGGTGAGGGTCTGCCGCAGACGGGCCCGAGCCAGCTGGAGGGGGAGTCCAGTCGGGCCCTTCGCCTAGTACAAATATGAATTTGAGAGGAGGATATTTAAAAAAAAAAAAAATGTATTTTATACATTTTAGCATGGGAGATAGAATATCATAATAACATCTGATATTATTTTTAGAAGAACGAAAGAAAAATATAGTGAATGGAGCGAAAATTTCATTATTTGTTATGATGATATGAATTGATATTTAAGCAAACACAAATGAGTGTGGGTAGATTGTTTAGCCAGCAAAATTACAACAATAAATAATAGCCGTGTTTATTTGGAATTGTAACATTCTGGACGAAGCGGTTTTTTTTTTTTTTTTTTATTTACAAATTAAATGTTTAAACTAGCCACATCACCAGCATTCGGGGAGACCGTGGAGATTCACCTCACACCATTTTGAGCATCGAGAGTTTTATCGTTTTTGAGTAATTCCCATTAACCCACATTCTTTGATATTTCACTTGAAATCAATTTAATTTATTGTGAAAAAATCTTAAATTTCAAGAAGATCGATTCCAGTTAAAAGATCAAAACATAATGTTTATGTAAATTTCTCTGAAAGAGATTTTATTGCTTTTAAATGGCTGTTTTATTGCTTTTCTTGAAATTGCCATTAAAAGGAGGCGATTCCCTTTTAGCTTGAATGTGACGTCATTTTCACAATCATTTGAATGAAATTTCAATTGAAATATCAAAAAGTGTGGATTAAATTAAATAACTCAATAAGGAAAGAACTCTCGATACTCAAATTTTATACTTTAGCTAAGTATTCATGTCCCAAGCATGGGGAGGGATTTCATTCCAATCGACCAAAGAGTACTAGTACTTTACTGATGACTTAATTTCTTCTTTATTTTGTTTTAACTTGAGTTTAACACTCAGTTGAACCTAGGAGTTCATTTTATTTGTTTAGCCCTGTTTAAGAAGTAAAATAATATTAAAATGTCGTCAATTTTTTTATTAAGTGGTCCTCACTTCGTTTTTGTCAGTTCATTCGCATTTTTTTATTTTATTTTATTTGAGTCCATCTTTTAAGAAAAGAAAAGATACGACGACGACCCCCCCCCCCCCCCGTCTAGCAATTTGTCAAAAACCACCCTCTGTCATGTAAATAGCTCAAGAAAAATGTTGATTTATTACTCAACTCGCTTCTTTCCTCTAAAATAGAAATAGAAATGCATATAAATATTTATATATATATATATATATTATTCCATGCCACCTTCTCTCTTTCTTTTCCCATCACATCCATTTGGACAAATTAACTTCCATATATTTTTGTTTTTTATGTACCGTAGATTTCAATTGAATTTATGTAGCCTATATAAAATATAGCTATTTATCTTTATAAGGTAATTTACAAAATTTTTTTTTGAGAAATTTCCTAAAATTAACCCCCCACAAAAAATTTGAATGTGGCATACACCAAACCCAATTACTGGTTTCGAGCTCAAAAGGGGTCTAATCGGGTAGACTAAGCAACCTTTTCTCCACTTTTCCCATATCAATTTTTTTTTTTTTTTTTGAGGGAAAAGCGTTGAAATTTATGCTAAAAACCCTCAATAGCATACAAAAAAAAAAAAAAAAAAAAACATTCTCGTGTACCGGTATCTAGCTCGAGAGCCAACAACCCAGGTCCCTATGTTGGGAGTGAGAGGCCCTTCACCTCTCTACTCCCCAAAAATCAGTCCCTCTCGGGACTGTGTCACCCCTTTATATTATTTAATTAAATTTTAAATAAATATCATTTTTTTTTTTTTATAAAAAAAAAACATTCCCACTTTTTCCCTCATTCACACTCACACTCACACACACATTCACACAGTCTTTTCGGCAACTCAGGCCATTTAAGACTTTAGACGATAACCGTTACATATAGGGGTCCAGGCATTCTTATTTAAGCCATTTGGTATCCAATTGGCTTAAATAAATTCATCGGACTGCCTGGGCTCCGAACCCGCGACGTTTGGTATACGAGGTTTGCACGCTAACCTCTACGCCATGCCCCGAGGGCAAATAAATATCATTAATTATAGAATAATATTTGTGAGATTTATTAATTAATATTTATTATAATATTTCAATTTTTTAAAATTTTCTAATGGACATTTAATTTATGGGTATTTTTATATGTGTAGAAAATTTTTACGCTTAGAAACTAAATGAGGTCTAACTAGGTGCATGACCCGCCAAAGACGGGCCACTTCAGAGGCTTTTGACTTAAGATTATATATATAATTTGTAAATGTTGTATTTTAATAATTTGATAACTAAATATTCAGGGTGTGACTAGCACTCGTAACGATAAAGGAAGGAAGACGTGAAAGCAGAAAATTCATAAAATGAATTCCCGACTGGCTCAAAAAAAAAAAAAAGCCACTCAAAAAGAGACTAATATGGGATATCCAGACAAACCTTAAATTAATTAAAATTTTAAAATAAGCAATAAAATTTTATTAAATAAAAGATGTCTGTTGTAGTATGTGCAGTAGAAGGGGGGGTGGGGGGGGGGGATTTGTTTGTTGTTTCCCCACTCTTCTGTTATTTTATTGGCCATTAGAAAAGAATTTATTCGTTGTGTGTGCAGACGTGTCTCTTCTCTCTCTCTCTCTCTCCCTCAAGTTAATTAATGAAACACGTAGATTCCTTTTTTTTTCCAATAAATAAATAAAAGCGAATTTATTCGCCCAATGCCAATGAATGAATAGCTAGCTCTAGCTAGTGTAGCTACCGTATAACTTGTCGAACCAACCAACACCCAACCAATCCAGTAAAAGATAAATTGGTTACTTCATTTTTATGAGTTTTTTTTTCTTCTAATTTAAAATTAAATTCACATTTTATTGCTACAGTAGTGAACAAAAAAATTTTTTTTTTTTATTTGGTCCTGAGTTCAATTGAATTGGTTACCAAATAAATAGGGATATTAAATTTATACTTGTTTCAAGAAAAATACTTAAGTCTCTAAATTCCCAAAGTCTCAAAGTTTTCCCATTGGAAAGCATTAGATTTTAAAGATAATAATTGATGAAGGATGAATAAATAAAATCCGGAGCTGATGTTACAGGCAATTTATTTGGATTAATTCCTTCCGCTATAAGTCGACGTTTCGGGGCCAAAACGGCTCCGTCTTCAGGACCAAAAAAACAATTAGCTCTCAATTTTGTCATAAATGTCAGAATGATCATTCTTCGTTTGGCAACATTGCCTTTGCCACATGTCTTCTAGCCAAATTAATCACAGCATTTATGACAAAATTGAGGGCTAATTGTTTTTTTTTTTTTGACACCGCATGGTCCTGAAGAAGGACCCGTTTTGGCCCTGAAACGTCGACTTATAGCGGAAAGAATTAATTTAAATAAATTGCTTGAAGATCAGCTCCGGATTTTATTTATTCATCCTTCTCAATTATTATTATTATTTTCTTTAAAATCTAATGCTTTCCAATGGGAAAACTTTGAGACTTCCCATTTGGGAATTTAGAGACTTAAGTATTTTTCTTGAAACAAGTATAAATTTAATATCTTCGGGCCAGTGGGGGGGGGGGGGGAATAATAAAAATAATATATATAGAGAGAAAGTATTGGATTCATGTCAAAAATTCGATGTCGAGATGATGATATATACGTTTTGAGGTCCCCTGAATGTTTAAGATATTTCATATTAATTAAATTACAGTAGGTCTTTTTAAGACGAAACAAAAATGTTCCACTATTTTTGACACGCAATGTACATTAACTAGCTGCATGGGCCGCTTTCGGGTTGCAGTACTCGTTTAAAAATTAAATTCTCAATTCCAATAATTGACACTCTACTACTTTTGTTTAGTCCTCTTAAATTTTTAATTGCAATTATTCTATTCTATTCTACTCTTAGATTCGTTCATTAAATTCCCTTGAAATCCTTCTTTTTTTTTCATCCCCCTCCCCACCCACACCAATCCATTCACATTGGTTTAGGAATCAAGTTGCTTCGAAATCCCACCCTTGAGGGGTATTAAATCTTTTAATCTGGTATTAGAGAGAGAGAGAGAACTCTCTCTAATCTAATTCGATGTGACTCCTTTAGCTAGCTGCCTGCCTGCCTGCCTGGCTAACATCATAAATTTGTATTTGCAATTTAAAACAGTTTCTCTATCTTGTTGTTGTTGTACTGTTGTTTTTTTATACTTTTTCTTATCTATATATAGGTTTTTTAATATATTGGATTGTGTTAATGTCAAAAATTCAAAATTTTGATGGAAATATACGTTTTGAGGCCCTTTGTGATCAAAATATCTCAAGAAGGAAAAGAGCTAAGAGATTAAAATTTGATATTTAAGTTAGATACCTCCCTGGGATGTAATATGAAACGTTTGATCAAAATCGGCCAAAAAGTACTAGTACTTTACTGATGTACTTTTTCAGTTTTTTTCGATTTTCTAAAAATCCGCTCCAACGATTTTGATTAAAATTCAAAAATCAATTATTTTTTAGATGCTCTTTAAAATGTATATTCTCATTTTGATCTTGAAATTGTTTGAAGCACACTTTACTCTTGTACTTCAGAGGAAAGATGCCATGGTAACAAAATATAAATATTTTCAATGTTTATAAATTTTACATCTTGAATTCTAACGGAATATATATATCGCTGAAAAAACTCCGGTGTGACAAGCACAGGACACAACTTTCAAAAGGAGGTTTTGTGCTGTGCAATCAGTCACACCAGATTTTTTAATTTAATTTTTTTTTCTTATTTTGAATATAAATTAAAATTTTTCTGGCATTTTGATTTGTATTTTAATTCAAAAAGAAAAAGAAAAAAAAAAGGACGTTAATTTATATAGATAGCCTCGTATAATTGTTACACAAATATTTTGAATAGTTTACAAATGAATTAAATCTGTTGTCTATTACATGCCTAGAGCTATTTAAATTACGAATTAATTTGCAAGTTTTTTTTTTTATACATGTAAGTAAAAAAAAAAACACTAAGTGATATGTTTTAATTTATTGATTATTTTTATAAAATTATTTGTTTTAATTGATGATGGATTGTCGCTGTTGGCTGAGTGATGATGGAGTCAGGAAAATAACAAGACGTTTGCAGCCAAATTTTCTTTTATTTAGTTTCACGCTCTCACTGCTGACATGTCGGCTTGTGCCCAAGGCCATCTTTATAGTCGGCTGGCAATAGTCAAAATGTGTGGATATTTGTAAAAACATCGACAATATTCAGTATGCGGTCGCTGTTGATTATTCCCAGCCGGTCCTGAAGATGGCCAGATGCCATGATGGCATGAAGACGTCGTAAGCCATGAAGGCACAAATCTAAATAAAAAGAAAATTTGACTGCAAACGTCTTGTTATTTTTCTGAATCCATTTAAGGGGGTGCATGAGATCTTAATTATGAAAAGAAAATTATTATTACCACGTATTCCTATCCAGCCGTGAGGGATGTTTACATTCATAGAATATGTAAATGCAAAGAATACTTAAATATTTCTCTATACATTTCCTATGGAAGGAATCGTAACTTTAGGAATTAATGACTCAAAAAGTTATAGGAATTTCGGGACCCAAAGGCGGATACAAGGGGGGGGTTAAGGGGGTAATTACCCTCCCCTGAGATTTAAAAGAAAACTCTTTTTTTCGAAAAAAAAATGTATTTTTAATGTAAAATTTTAAAAATTAATACTTAAAAATTTGATTTATATTTATATTCTGGCAAACAAGTACAGAATGCGCCTTTAAATTACCGAAATTAAGAAAAAAATGTGTGCTGTGCGACCAGTCACTCCAGATTACCCCCCGAGAAACACCTCTGAATCCGCCACTGTCGGGACCTGAGTATTTTTCCGGGACTCTCCATAACGTCCTCTAGAAGACTTCAAAATTTCGTTTCAAAATTCTAACGGGAAGTTGGTCAAACAAAGCGTGACAGACAAAAGGACAGACCGACACTCCGCTATTATTATATAATAGATTAACTGTCAAATAGTTCAGCACTCTTGCAAAAGATGGCAGGCTAGTCTAAAAGCCGGCATTATCAGATCCCCCATTAGCCTATATTTATATATTTATGCTTTTATAAAAGATACATAATATATAATAACATTTATAAAGTATTTATTGTTAAAAGATCAATGAAAATCAACCAAGTGCATTAAATATTATTAGCTACCATTCTGACATCTCTTGGCAAATTTTCGTAATAGGTAGTTTTTTGACTTACTTTTGAAGACACATAACGCCCCCTTATCTTCCCCTTAATATCTTTTTCCGTATCTGAAGACATTTAGTCCTCAACTCTATTTAATTTAATTATAAGTAAGCTGTGTGATGTGCTGTCCCTCCCACCAAATTTAAAAAATAACTACTATTATTGAAATATAGAAATATTCCTGGACGTTTTTCCTCTAGACCACCAATGCCCTTTCTCTTAATAGGAAATCATTAGAGAGAAAAGGGAGGGGGAAATATGAAACATCCCCTTTATGAGTTTGTAATAAACACCTTTCTCTCACACGCCATTTTTTTTTTTTTTAATGAAAAATACGATAAAAAACAACACGTGTATAATGTAGATTAACGTAGAAGGGGATTTATATATTGATACATCTCTCTCTCTCTATAGTGGAGTATTTTATGTTCAGCTGATCCTACAGGATTTTAGTATCCTGTATGTCAGTTGATCTTGTTTTCTCTCTCTCTCTCTCTCCAATCAAAATCGATTAATTTTGCAATTTCCACCATACTACTATCATAACACAATCACGTCATTCATTGTATGGTATGTAGACATAGACATAAAGCCAATCGCATCAAAAAGGGATTCTAATAATAATAATATCAAATTTAATAGGGAACAAGGTGATTTGTGTGTGTGTGTGTGTTTGTACACACCACTTCAATTAACAAATGGATTGGGTAAAAAAATCTGGAGTGACTGGTTGCACCACATTTTTTTATGTCGACAAAATTTTTGAGTAAGAAATCTCAGAGCAGCAGCAAGTAATTGATAATATTTTTTGTACATATCAAAGTAAAAAGAAATTGTATTTAATTGCAATGAATATTAAAATACCTAAGATAGTGTAGAATTGCCCTGATGAAGGTCGTGATTGGCAACCGAAACGTCGGCAAATAGAAATTAAATAAAATATTTTTTTTTTAAATCTCCTGGCTGCAAAGTCCTTGCGAATCCTGAGTATGTTTTTTCAAAATTTATTATGCCCATAGTATATAAATTATCTATTTCAAAAAAATGTTAATTTTAAAATTTTTAAATAAAATTCCGAAATTGTACTTCATTCTTTAAATTTTTTTTAAAGTGAAACTTTATTTTTATCGACACCAATTTTTTCGTTTCTCTATCAGCATGTCGCGTTACAAGCCGTGACGTCAAATGCCGTGACGCTACAAGTTATGACGCACAAGTAAGTCACAAGCCATGACGACAAAATTAGAAAAGTTGAAATTTAATATATATGACGAATTATAAAAAAATAATTGTGAGATTTAATTTTTCAATTTTTAAATTCATACGCCAATTGATTTCCGATTCATCATTCCCTATCTTTCCAATTATTAAGTTAAGATTAAAAACGCGATTTTAATACCCTTAATTGAATAATTTTCTGAAAATTTTCAGTTAAAAGTCTACGACCCGAAAAAAGTTTTACTTGCTTCGTGGTTTCATAAAACCACACAATGTTTGTTGTTTTTTTTAGTTCATCAATAACTTTAGAAAAGTTATCTATTTATGAAACTTATTTTAAATAATTTTTGTATTATATTTTTTCAAAAAAAGAAAAGTTTTTAAATTGATGAGAAAATTTGAAACAACTTAACGAAGGAGGGGGTTACGTGGTATGTAATTCAATTGTTGGTAGAAAATGATTGAATGAAAAAAATTACACATGATCTGACGATGCGCATTCACAGTTTTGACTGTGCATTTATTAACAGTTTTGGCCATTTCGTCATCATCAAGCCCAAAAAGTACAATTAGTGAATTCATTAATGAAAGACAATACAATCCAAAAATATTAAAAAATAATTTTTTACATATCATAAAGTTACATGGTCATAATTTTATTCGTATTCCATTTTGAAGAAAAAGCAATAGTCAATTTTTATTATTGGAGAATTTTTAATTATACACTACATTTTTGTATTAAATATATATTAAAAATATATAAATATTGGACAACGCCCCGACTGCAGCGTTATCAGGCACTGTGCATTTGTTCCAACTCGTGCGGTATTGTCCCAGTCGTATTCATTACTTCGTTCCTTTTTTAATATATCGACGTCGGGCGTACCGTGACGGCTATATTCACCCCTCTCCGGGCGGTTATCCGCTCCCATTTCCAGGGAAATTAGTCACAATTATCAAAGCAAGTGGACACCTATTTTAATATCATGCTTTTTATGTAAACATTTGCTTTGTATATTGTGACTCAACTTCATGGAAAATGAGTGAAAATGGCGGGAAAAATTTGAATATAACTTCACAGAAATGCCGACAGATGGCGCTGACGTCGCTGTATATAAAAAAAGGCAAGTAACGGACATGACAGTTAGTTCAATTGAGTCCGAACAAGCGCACAGTACTTGATAACGGCGCAGTCGAAAAACGTTGTACAGTATTTATATGCGTTTAATAAGTATTTAATACAGAATTTTAATATCTATAATTAAAAAATTCTCCCATTACATTTACTTCCAACCACAAAAAGCTTAATAAACACAAATGTAATATTAGAGCTTTACAATATTTAATTTTTCCTTCTGAATATACAGGTTTTTTTGGCCAGCGGATTTCGAACCCGAGTAATCCCAGTCTAAAAAGGAATATGTATGGGCATTAACAGATTTATCCTTTCAGGTCTGTTTTGATATTATACATAATCCCCGGGTATTGATCTGGCTGGGGGAGGGGGGGCACCAACAACAACAACAACACCTTGCGCGTTCATAAGCCCCCCCCAGCATCCCCGTCAGAGATAACATCTTTAAGAGGGATTATTATTATTATTATCATTATTACACAACATGACGTCATTAAAAATTGATGGATCTGTAAAAGTAATTAAAATAAATTTGACCGAAGAATAATTTAATTAACTTTATTTATTTATTTATTTATTTCATCTCTAAAATTAAATCGTGTGACGGATAATTGGACAAAAGTTGAAATATATGAATAAATTAATAAATTGGATGCCGTGCTGCCGCTGATGATGATGATGATGATAGATGATACAAAAAATGAAAATATTAAATTAAAAAAGTTTATATTTACGCAATTCATTCACTTTAATTACTAGCTAGACTGCAGACTTTGCGGGATGCTATTTCATTGAATTTAATTTTAGCACTTAAAGAACATTTAGGCACTTAGACAGGCGTTAAAATTTAAAATAAACAAATGGGTGTTAAAAAGTAAAAATGCTTTTTTAAAAAGTGCTATTCAATTCTGTAAACAAAAACTTTAAAGCCAAAGCGTTAACATTTAGTAAATAGTCTTAAAAATTAATGGTGTTTTTTTAATATTTTAACGCCGTGTTTAAAATAAACATGGCGTCCTTAACCTAAAAAGTAAGGTTATGATTTTGAAAAAAATAAAAGCAACATATTAACGTCGTTATTAAAATCTTGTTTAGAGAATAGCATTTTTTTTAACGCTGATTGTTTTTAAATTACTTTTTAACACCCATTTGTTTTTTTAATTTTAACGCCTGTTTTTAGAGAAGAG
>JAKCPI010012436.1:0-13681 GCA_023213315.1 Euborellia annulipes | reverse complement strand
AATTTCTTAATTAATGTGATTAATAATAATAAATTCATTTTTAAATTTAAAAAAAAAAATTAAAGATTATTTGGACTGATTGTTTTTTGTATTTGCTTGATAACAAAAAATTTAATTTCCTTAATTTTTTTATAAATCATTTAAAAAATTTTAAAAGGGTACGTTTAGACGTCGCTCCTGAACCCCCTTAAGCCATTTGGTATCCAAATGGCTTAATTAAAATCATCGAACTGCCTAGGATCCGAACCCGCGACCCTTGGTTTACAAGGCCAGCGCGCTAACCCATACACCAAGCCCGCGGGCTCAAGGAATAATTAAAAAATATCAAGATATCCGGTATATTGTTGTTCTTAAGTCCTATTAGACAGGGAGGGGGTGTTACCTCGTTATATTAGAAGATTATCTCAAAAATTGGACGAAATTTAAAACTAACCATAAAATTGTAAAAATTCATGTGGTTTCCATCACTTTTTGCGTTTAGTTGCCCCTAGTTGGTCTTAGTATAATCTCTCTGAAAGACTATGTTATAATGTTAAATAAATACATTTATTGTCCAATTTTAGTTTGTAATTACATGAATATTATTGCAGTTCAAGATGCAGAGCCGCCTGACATGTCCCCGTTCCAAGTGCCTGTGTCATCGTTCTCGCCAAATGTCGGAGTGGTCGCCCATTCACCACTTCGCCAATCAGTCCATCGTCAGCTGTTGCAGCTACAATTAAAACAAAGAGTCCAACTCTGGCTAAACAATCACCACAGACCACTTTTATTCAAACTCAATTGACTACTCCAGTAATTCAAAATACACCAGTACAATTGCAATTGCACTCAGTAGCGGGTCAACCACAAAATCGTCTTCTTGTTGGCAAAATGCAACCTCTTCAATCAGAACAGACTGTTCTTGTACAAGCGCATTTGGTTAAACAAGAACAGCCAATTACAACTGGAACTGTCGTCTATGGCCGAACGTCAATGCCTACGTTGGTCAATACTGCCAATGGAACCATTCTTACCACAGGTATCTTATCTTTTTCCGCTATATATTTTTTTATTCTTACTAGTTGCGCAGTCGGCCTTCCCCTTCCATCTGGATCCCCCCCTTTTAAATCAATGGTTCCCAACAGGTGGTTCGCGGACCCCTAGAGCAATGTTTCCCAACCTTTTGAAGTCCACAGTACCCCAAAGGTGCGTTGGGAATAAAATTACCCACTAGGGGCACCCTTTCTTTTTTTCCCCCTAGTAAAACGAAATTTTTTCCTCCCTGAGGAAAATTTTTTTCCCTCCCTTGAAAATCATTTGACCTTTATTTTTTTTGGAAAGGTAAATTTTTTCCGCACTCCGGAAAATTTTTGCCGCCTATGTTAAATCATTTAATCTTTTTTTAGCAAAACTTTTTTTTTTTTTTTCTTTATCTAAATATCTCCCGGCACCCCTTAGCCATTCTCGCGGCACCCTTGGGTGCCGGGACACACCGGTTGGGAACCACTGCCCTAGAATGCCCTGATCTAATATTGGCGCTAAGTTGACTATAAAAGATGATATACCTAGTAAATTACTTACTAAAGTAACTCATATTATTATGTTTTTAATATTCTAATTTACAATTTAAGAATTTAACGGGTCCTTGTTAGTAATCTATTGCAACCGATGCGGAGGTCCTTGAAAAAATTTTGTTACGAACCACTGCTTTTAAATCATGATAAATTTATAATAAATTTTGAATTCTATATAAATTAATTTTCTCAAAAATAAAAAAAAACTAGATATAGTATATTTAACAAGACTGTGAGTGTTTTTTTATTGGCGATGCCAAACATTCCATGACCCCTGGGGATCGAACCCAGGATCTCGAGCCTTTCCGGGGCATAGGCGTGCTGGCCCCCGGACCCTCAACCCACAACAATAAAACTCACTTCCCCTTATATGCAGTTAGTCGTGCAAGTCACTATCTAAGTGAAAAACTTATCACTTGTCCGCCGCTTTTTATTTAAACGTGGTGCAATGGACACCACTCCTATGCCCCAGAAAGGCTGGAGATCCTGGGTTCGATTCCCAGGGGCCAAGGGATGTTTAGCTTCGCCAATAAAAAAACACTCACAGTCTTGTTAAATATATCTATCACCAGGGCCGCAGACAGGGGGGGCAGGGGGCTATATCCCCGGGGCCCGGGCCCTCCGAGGGGGCCCGGGCCCATTGCGCTCCCACCTTAAAATTCTAATAAAAAATAGTTTTCATGGTTAAAATTTCAATTAAAAAAAATAAATAAAAAAAATCATTTTCTTGAAATTTTTTTCCCGGGGGCCCGGGCCCTTTGAGCTCAAATCTTAAAATTTCATAAATAAAGAATTATATATATCATGTGTTGGTCCATGAGGAAATTATGAAAAACATATAACCAAGTATTTATTAATTTAAATAAGCGAAAAATGTAGGAACCGCCGGGAGTTGCACCACGGATCTGTCGATTTACGCTTAACATGCCCTACAACTGGACCACAGTACCGCACTCGCTTATTTTTTCCTAAGGGAGCCCGGGCCCTTTGAGCTCAAATCAAGTTTGATCTTTTCACGACTCAGGATAGCTACAAACGCAAATTTCAGTGGCTAATTTTCAAAAAATTTTCCATACCCCCAGATTCTCCCGGAAATCCTCTGTCCGGATCTGGCCTCGATAAATTATTCTAACTCTTTGTTTAGGAAACTTTGAAAAATTTTTAAATAACTTTATTTAAATAAATATTGTAAGCTATGTATAACTATTTAAAAAGTTGTGTCAAAAACTGTGTAAAAAATTGTTGGCATGAAGGACACAATAGCCTTTTATATACTAAAAAAAAAAAAAAACTAAGTTTTTTTTTTTTGGGGGGGGGCCCGTATTAATAAGTAGCCCCGGGGCCCGTCAAGTCTGTCTGCGGCCCTGTCTATGACTAGTTAAGTCTGAATCGAGATATATTATCTTATTCAAATATATAGATCTCGAAAAATATTTAACTAAAAATACTAGCCTTAAAATTTTACATACACGAAAAAAAGATGAAAATTCCTCAAGTATTTTCGGAGCCTATGCAAAGCAAAAAAATCTGGTGTGACTGGCGCACAGCACACAACTTTCTCTTACCTTCGGTAATCGAAAGTTGTGTTCTGTGCTTGTCACACCAGATTTTTCGTGTCGACATATATTTAGTTTCCGCCAATATATTAGAATTTAAGATGTCAAATTTTTATAAACATGGGAAAATATTTATATTTTGTTACCATGGCAACCATTTCTCCTATCTTTTCTATGGAGTACAAGAGTAAAGTGTGCCTCAAACAATTTTGAGGGCAAAACGAGAATATACAGTTGAAAGAGCATCTAAAAAATAATTGATTTTTGAATTTTAATCAAAATCGTTAGAGCGAATTTTGAGAAAATCGAAAAAAACTGAAAAAGTACATCAGTAAAGTACTAGTACTCTTTGGCCGAATTTGATTAAAAGCTTATTTTTCCGGTCCCGGGGGGTGTTTAACTTATATATAAAATTTCAGCCTCATAGCTCAATTCCTTCATGCTTAAAAGTGAACACAGACACACACACCCACACACCCACAGACAGACCATGTCGCGAAAACCACTTTTTTGGATTCAGGGGACCTCAAAACGTGAGGATCCATCATAATCTCGACATCGAATTTTTGACATGAATCCAATACTTTCTCTCTATATATATATTACATATATACATAGGTAAGAGAAAGTAAAATTTAATGTGAATGAACGTCCATTTAAAAAAAAAAATTACAATTTTCATAATAGTTTTTTTTTTGCATTTTCTATAAATATTTAAAAAAAAATATTTTTTAATTAATCGTAATTAAAAAAAAAAAATATTTTAAAATGTTTCAGTAGTTTCGAACTAAAGATTCAATGTGCCCCTCCTGAAGCGCCTTGCGGTTAACCGCAACCCGTCCAGTAAGATTCAAATTCATATTGTTCAAAAAGGGAAAATCTTGCATCCAATAGGGTTGTATAATTCAGTACTAAAGATGAAATAAATGCATTTATATGGCAGGAATTCCCCTGGTGATGGAAAGCAATGATAAAATGCCGATTACACGAATTACCAGCGCCTCAACAACATCATCAATGCCTCTTCGTCAACCAAAAGTTAGAGAAGTGAAACGTAAAGCTCACAATGCCATTGAACGTCGATATAGGAGCAGTATCAATGATCGGATAATAGAGATCAAGAATATTGTCCTTGGTCCTGATGCCAAGGTAAATTTATTTTTTTAATTAACCCGTTTTATTGGAAAAGAATACTAAAATTCTTTTATTATTTTTCTAGTTAAATAAATCAGCGATTTTAAGTAAAGCCATTGAACGTCTTCAATCTCTTCAAAATGCAAATGCCAAATTGAAACAGGAAGTATTGAGATTACGCCTTGCTGAGGCTCAACGTAATAACATGAAAGATGTGTTAGTGAGCCCGGATGCTGGAGGAGCTCTGACACCGCCGAGATCAGACGCCTCCTCGCCTCCACACCATAGTGATACTTCGTTGCCCGCCTCGCCGGAAGCGTCACCTAATTTCTTCAGTTCCTCGGTATGTTTTTTTTTTCTTTCAAAAACACACGTCTCGCAAAACTCTAGAATTTTTTTTTTTTTTTAAGGGCGATGAACGTGTTCGTCGCGGAATCCTCGACCAGACAAGAGTGGCTCTTTGCATGGTGATGCTCTGTGTACTTGCTTTCGATCCTTTGGGACTTGTCGTGCACAACGTATGGACTGAACCCGATGAATTGACCAAACAACCAAAACGAAGCATCCTTCAAACACCGGAGACTGGTTCGTTTTTTTATTTTAATTTCATTTTTTTTTTTTTCATAATCATTAACAATAAAAATGATCATCTTTCCTCAGATTCGATCTCTGGTGGCTGGTGGATGTCTTATCTTCCACTCTGGTTGGCCAATTTGCTTGTTATTGGCTGGTGTCTCATGTATGTTCTTGTATTGGGTGATCCACAAGTCCCGTCTCGTTCACGAGAGGCCGTTGATTTCTGGCGACACCGCCGCCAAGCCGATTTTGATCTTGCTAAGGTGAATTTGCTTTAATTTTATAAAAAACCAAGTGTTTTTTTTTTAATTTATTTAAATATGGAATGCCAAAGGGCACTATTAAATGAATGTTAAGTTAAATTTATTCCTAATATATGTATACTCTCAATTATATTTAATATATATTTTATCTCTGATGATGGGTCAATTAATTTGACCCGAAATGTCTCAATATTCACTGGTGAGTGTGACAAGGCTTTATATTTGGCTGCTCTTGCCTTTCTATTTAATCAGAGCCAAAGAGACTTTCTTCTATTTATAATTAAGATATTTTTTTTGGCACCTAAGGCTTTTTTTTAGACCGCCATTTGTTCTTTCAAAAAACATTAATTTCATATTTTTAGATAAAACGCAGCTATTTTTTTTCTTTTTTATATGGATATATTTCCGCATGGATCACCTTCAGAGCACGAATACTACTTTAATTTCAAACTTCATGTAATCAGGGGCGGCGCGTCTATTAGGCAAACTAGGCGGCCGCCTAGGGCGGCAACCTGGAGAGGGCGGCAAAAATGCCAAAATAAAAATAAAAATTTTGGTTCCGCAAGCTCGAAAAGATTATTTTGGTTCCGCGCAAGAGGAAATGTTCCGCCGGCGGCAAATTTTGGGTAAAAAAATTTTTCGGGCTGGAAAAAATTTTGGTTCCGCGCAAGAGAAAATGTTCCGCGGGCGGCACACGGGAAAAAATTTTGGTTCCGCAAAAAAAAAAAATTTTTTCGCAGAAAAATCTTTGAGATATGGGAAAATTTTAAGGAGGGGGCGGCAAATTAAATTTTTAGTTTTTTTTTTTTTGGGGGGGGCGCAAAAAAAATATCTTGCCTAGGGCGGCAGAATAGCTTGCGCCGGCCCTGCATGTAATGTTCTTTTTTTGATACATTTAAGGTCAATTTCGTCATTCAATGGCCAAGTAGCTGGTCCTAGATTAAGCTACTTAGCCTTGACTTTTGAATTTTTTTTGTTTTTGATTCGACTCGCCTAAAAATAGAAGTAGCTCATTGTCTTAAGGGGGTCCAGGAGCGACGTCTAAACGTACTTGAAAAAAAAACTAGACTTGCTGTTTTTTTTTTTAAATGAATTAAATTCATAAGAGATTATTGGGACATCAAGCTATAATTTTTTGAATGACTTATTAAAAAATTATCGTAATTAATTTTTTTGTTATCAAGCAAATACAAAAAATCTGGTGTGACTGGCGCACAGCACACAACTTTCTCTTACCTTCGGTAATCGAAAGTTGTGTACTGTGCTTGTCACACCAGATTTTTTGTGTCGACATGTATTTAGTTTCCGACAGTAGGGTACAATTGAATTCAAGATGTAAAATTTATAAGTATGGGAAAATATTTATATTTTGATACCATGGCAACCATTTCTCCTATCTTTTCTATGGAGTACAAGAGTAAAGTGGTCTTCAGAAGATTTCAATCACAAAATGAGAATATACATTTTATTGAAGATCTAAAATATAATTGATTTTTGAATTTAAAAAAAAATCGTTGGAGCAAATTTTGAGAAAATCGAAAAAAAACTGAAAAAGTGCATCAGTAAAGTACTAGTACTCTTTGGTCGATTTTGTTCAAAAGCTTCGTGTCACGTCCCATGGGGGTGCCTAACTTAAATATAAAATTTCAACTTCCTAGCTCTTTTCGTTCTTGAGATATTTTGTTCACAGACACACACACACAGACAGACCATGTCGCGAAAACCACTTTTTTGGATTCAGGGGACCTCAAAACGTGAAGATCCATCAAAATCTCGACATCGAATTTTTGACATGAATCCAATACTTTCTCTCTATATATATATTACATATATACATAGGTAAGAGAAAGTAAAAAGCAATCTGTCCCAATAATCTTTAATTTTTGATTTAATTTAAAAATGAATTTATTGTTATTATTAATCACATATTAATTAAGAAATTTTTAAAATAAGCTTAGATGATTTAAAAACCAACTGTCAAATTAGTTCAGCATTCTTGCAATAGATGGCAGGCTAGTCTAACAGCCGATCCCCTAATAGCCTATATTTATATATTTTTATGCTTTTATAAAAGATACATAATATATAATAACATTTATAAAGTATTTATTGTTAAAAGATCAATGAAAATCAACCAAATGCATTAAATATTATTATCTACCATTCTGACATCTCTTGGCAAATTTTTGAATTATTTGATTTTTTTGGGCATACTTTTTATGACACACAACGCCATCTTATCGGGAAAAACATGCGTAACACCTTCGCTCCTGTGTTATATACCTCTAATGCTCTGAAGACGACCACTAATGAGATCGAAACTTTTGACTACCATCTTTTAGAATTATTTCTTCCTCTAAAAATTATTACATTTCTTTTAAGTGCTTTGAATCAGTCAGTCAGTAATATTTTTTTTTTAGGGTTCAGCTTCCAATGCAGCCCTCGAATTGCGTCGCTCTCTTCACGCTCTGAGTCGTCCATTGCCAGCATCTCGTACTGAATTATTTTTTACAACTTGTTGGCAAATCTTTCGACAAATTTTACATCGTCTTTGGTTCGCTCGTTGGCTTGTCTCAAAAGTTGGCCAATGGCTAAGACCAGATGCTGCTCACTCGGCCCGGGAGCTCGCTCTTGTCTATCATCGATTAAATCAAATTGATTTAGCCGAAGAGGGTCGATCAAGTGGCGGAGGATTGATGCTCTCCTTGGCAGCCGTGAATATGGCTGAAGCGGCGAATGATCTCCTTGAACCAGAACAAATTGCTGATATTTATGTGGCGGCCGCATTGCGTCTTACGTTTTCATTACCTGCCTGGCTCCATTGGCTCAATAGACTTTATTTGAGCCTAGCGAGACAAGCATGTGCAAGAAGTGGGTGTCACACTCATTGGCTGCTTACACCCGATGGACATCGATTTTTCGTCTCGGGAAGGTTAATAATCATTCTATATATACATTTATTTATTTATTTCAAATTGATTTGATATTTTTTAGATGGCACGGCAAGCCAGATGATGTGTTTACAACTCGATCTCCTCGACCTGATCCTCTTCATCATTTACATCGTCTCTATCGGCAACACTTGCTGGAAAAGGCGCTCTATGCGTTAGCAGCTCCTGGAGGCAATAACAACGGAACTGGAAGACAAACAGCTGACGTTCTTCCTTTGGTGCAGCTGCTCGCCGAACAGGCCGCTCCCCCTTCGGAGGCTCATTCTTTCACAGCCAGTGCATCCACCGGTGAGTATTTTAAGCACTTTTACATATTTATATCAGTCGAGTGAAAACTTTGCTAGTGACTAGACGTGCTGCGATTCTCACCTGTGTATTGGAAGAAATTATCGAATATTCAGATGAGCGAGGACCAGATTGGCGAGGTAACTCGTCCTCCTGACCCCGGAGAGGGGGAAGATGGACGAGCGACAAATTCATACTATAATACACCCATGGCCTTATCAGATGAGGATTATGATGGAAATCATCAAAACTTAACTTCTATTAATAACGGTGCCTTATCGGTTAGCCTAAAAAACATTATTGATGCGCACAAATCAAATACTGATAGTTATGTAATTAAAACCACTAATATTGAACAAGATAATATAAAGATGACCTTACAAAAAACAACCTCTATTAATAATAATAAATATAATTTCAATTTTAAATATGAAGATACAGATTTGGGCCCTTATTACATACATGTCGAAAATAAAGATAAAGAAAAGAAAATTATTCATGAAATGACTATGGGACATCTCTTGCACAATAAGCTAAATTTCAAGGAGAAAGTTGTTACTATTGATAAATTAACAAGAAATACGATAAGAGTTGAATTGATTAACTATCAGGTGGCTAATGAATTATTAGAAATTTTTAGTTATAATTCAGAACATCCTTTTGTCGCTTTTGTTCCACGATATAAAACCCAGTGCCAAGGTATAGCTAGAAATGTTGATACATCATTTGATGAAGAATATTTATGTAAAAATATTGAAACAGATGCTAACTATGAGATACTCCATGTCAGAAGGATGAAACGCAGGGTCACAAACCAGTCAGGAGAATCTGTTTTGATTCCTAGACAGATGATAGTAATCACGTTTAGAGGGAAGAATCTCCCCTATCATATCAAAATAAATAGTGTGAGATGTGTGGTTGAACCATACATTAGACCTGTTGTTTTTTGTCATTCCTGCTTATCTTTTGGTCATAGAGAAGATAGGTGCTTTAGAAAAGATAGAAAGAAATGCATGGATTGCGGGAAGTTAATGCACGAAAATCAATGTGAAAGGAAGCGGTGTGCACTATGTTATTCTCCTGATCATGGTACTTTAAGCAACAAATGTCCCAAATATCAGCAACAGGAAAGAATAAATGAGATAATGGCAGAAAAAAACTTGCCATTCCAAGATGCCTATAAAATTGTAACTTCTACAACTTGGGCCAGTGTAGCCTCTCGTAACAAATTTTCTGCTTTAAGTGAGGTAGATTCAGAGGAGAATTTTCCCTCCATTAATAGGCCGAATGTTTTTAATACAATTAGACAAACAAAATCATATGATGCCCCAAATCGGGGGGAACATTTCTGGGAGCAGTACAAGTGGTATTGCAAACACAAAAAAAAGGAAAATGCAGTACCAGGAGAAGAATATATTCCCAAGAGAAAAACCCATTTCAATTCCATCTGCCCCCTTACCTCCAAATCCTTATCGACCTCAACTGGAGATTCAAAAGGTTATAAATAGCATTTTAGGAATTTTACAAAATACCTTGGTAAACTCATTGGGAGAAGAAGGTAAAGATGTTTTCGAAGATGAAGCTCTGAAAGATCAAATTAATAATATATTAAAATATTTGAATTTGAAATCTAATAATGAATATTCAAGCAGATAAGAAATTTTTAAGATTTTTACAATGGAATGCACACTCGTTAAATAACAAACTTAATTTTGAAAATGCCTTAATAGAAGAGAAGATAGATATTGCTGTCATCTCAGAAACATGGCTCAGGCCCAATCGCACCCTAAGGTTTAAAGGGTACCAAATTATACGCAGAGACAGGATTGATGGATATGGCGGGGTAGCGATATTAATAGCCAACTATCTTCCATACAGAGAGGTAAGATTTGCTCCCACTTTTAATAGTGACATTATGGTCTGCGGCATAGTGATTTTAACTAAACCTGAAATTTCTATCCTTTCGATATACAGGGCAGAACATGCAATAGCTACCTCTAGAGATTGGATCAATATATTTTCACATCTAAGAGGCCAGTTTATTATTGCGGGCGATTTCAATGCCCATCATGAATTATGGGGATCAGACCGTAGAAATAGTCACGGAAACGCACTGCTCAATGCAGTTGAGACTTTAGATCTTGTAGTCCTGAACGATGGTTCTCCCACAAGGATGACGAAGCCGACATCAAAGGTTTCAGCAGTTGATTTAACTATTTCTTCTCCTTCGATTGCTCCCTTGATTAACTGGAGAGTGACAGAGGATACCCTAGACTCTGACCATTATGTGATTATTTACACATGTGGAGTAGATAGTACTAATAAACGGACAATTGTTCCAGCAGTTAAGTGGAAAATAGATCCAAACAAGTGGCCAGATTATTCTCATAATATAGCGAACAAGTTTACGCCTATTCCTAATTTCAGGAGCGCAGAAGATAAAATTGAGTTTTTAAAGGAAAGTATAAAAGATGGTGCAACAGAAACCTTTATTACCAGCAGGCCTTTTGTTCCAAGGAAGCCTAAGTCTCCCCCATGGTGGAGTGGTGACTGTGCAGAGGCAATCGCAAGACGAAAGGAAGCTCTCAGAAGATATAAAAATGAAGGAACATATGAAAATTTTCTAGAATGTAAGAGAGAAATTGCAAAAACGAAGAGAGTGTTGAGGCAAAAGTCCCAGGACTCTTGGAAGAACTATTGTAGTAGTCTGAACCGTACAACACCAATTAAAATATATGGGCACGAGCTAAATCACTTAACGGAAATAATAAGAGCATAAATAAGTGTGAGATAGACGACTCCTGTATGGATCAATTTATTGATATCATCGCTCCATCGTTTGTATCTCTACCTATGGAGAGTCTCTCCCTGCCTATTTCCAACTATCCTGATCAACAATTGCTTAGTCCTATAACTATGGTGGAACTAGTAAAGGCTTTAAAACGATCTCCTAATACATCACCTGGCATCGATTCCATAACATATGATATGATCGAAAATCTTCCTTTAGTAGGCAAGGAATTTTTATTGTCGATTTATAATGATTTGTGGGTGAAATCTGAAAGTTTAGGAACCTTGAACCACATTCTAGTCTTGCCCATTTTAAAGCCTAATAAAGATCCTTCAAGTCCTACCGCTTATCGACCAATCTCACTTATGTCGAGTCTTTTGAAAACATATGAAAGGATAATTAAGAGAAGATTAGAGTTTTATCTATTTAACAACGATCTTATCCCGGAATATCAGTTTGGCTATAGACCCCGTTTTGGAACACAGGATGCATTAGCACATGTTGTAACTAATATACAGCAATCTCTCTCTAGTAATGAGTATATGGGTACGATATTCCTAGATTTCAAAGGTGCGTGTGATACAGTCCAGCTTCAAATTTTGGAGAGGAAATTAGTCTCTCTGGGAATTCCTTTGCCTGCAGCGAGGAATATAATAAAGATATTTCACAATCGAACCATTTTTGTCAAGGTGAATGGCGGCACCAAGATAGGTCCAAGAACAGTGGCGAATGGGTTACCACAGGGGTCAGCCTTGAGCCCTCTACTTTTCAATGTTTACACTAGAGATATGTTTGGTATTTTTGATGATAGTTTTCATCTTACGCAATATGCTGATGATTTTTGCATTCAAACATCTTGTAAGAAATTGGGAGAATGTAATGAAAATTTAAGTCGATCAGTGCGGTTATTACAGAATTGGATTCATGATAATGGTTTTGAGTTATCAAATGAGAAGACCGTAGTGGTGTACTTCACTAGACACAATCTACACCATGTTGGAAGTATTAATCTGGCTTCGAGGAATTTCGCTATTAAAGATGCACATCAATATCTTGGAATGACCTTGGATAAAAAGTTAACCTGGGACCAACATATAAAACAATTGACTACAAGGAGTGAAAAAGGATTAAATATCCTCAGAATGACAACCAATCGGAAGTGGGGTGCCCATCCTAGTATAGGGCTCCTTTTTTATCGAGCATACATTAGATCCATAATAGATTATGGATCAACGTTATATGGATCGGCTACTAAGACACGCTTGCAAGTTGTAGATAGAATACAACGCAAAGCACTTAAGACGTGTTTAGGTTTAATGCAATCTACTCCCTCTGAGGCCTTATTAATAGAGGCAGGGGAACCCCCCCTTATCTGAAAGAAGATTTTTTTTGAGCTGCAAGACTCTAATTAAAGATCATGTCAATGCTCATTGTTTGCTCAATAGTAAGATTAGTATCTTAGAAAAAGAGTCCGCCAAACAATATTGGAATCTGAAAAGTAAACCACCGTTAGTAGCAGCTTTTAAATTTTTGAATACACTGGGCCCAATTTGGGATGAGTTACTAGTTTACAGAAATGACAAAGTATGGATTTCGGATTTTATGCCTCATATAGCCTTTCCTGCTTATACAGTAAACCCATCTGTAAATCAGGCTATTCATCTAGATTATAAAAGTCGCAGATCAAATTCCATAAGTATTTATACAGACGGGTCCAAAGCAGATGGAATCGCCACCTCTGCATACCTAGATGAAACAAATAATATCCACAGTACCTTTGTGCTAAGTAGATGGTCTTCGAGTTTTTATGCAGAAGCAAGAGCCCTCCTAGAAGCTTTAAAGTATCGGCTGAGCTTACTTTCGGATTTACATACTTTTATATTTACAGACTCCCAAAGTTGTCTTCTGGCCTTGAAGAACTTTGATTGGAAGAGTTCAAGTCCTATTATATGTGAAATTTTTAAGATTTTAAACCTTTTACATGAGCGAAACATTGAAATCTCTATGATTTGGGTCAAAGGGCACTCCGGGATTAAGTCAAATGAAAGAGTGGATAATATAGCGAGAAGTGCGACTACAGACAATTCAACTGAGGTCAAGGAGATTCTCCCAACTGACTTGATGAATTTTTGTGTACGTGAAATAAGGTCTAGATGGCAAAAGCAATGGCAAGAGCTATTTTTTGTAAAATATACATTTTATATGAAAATTGTGGAAAAAATACCACCAAGACCTTGGTATTATAGTTTAAATTGGTCGAGAAAGCATATTATCACCATTTCAAGACTAAGGATGAACCACCACTGCCTCAGATCTCATCTTGCCAAAATCGGGTGTGCTGAGGATGGAATATGTGTAAAGTGTTCTCTCGGTAGACTCGAAGACACCAATCATATACTTTTCGAATGTCCCGCGCACCGAAATCGAAATGATTTTTACAATCAGTTAGTAGAGAACGAAGTGCCTTTTTCCGACGAGCATAGCTTGCTTGCTCCACTTGGGAACTCCAATAGTTTTATTGTCAATAATTAGTTTTCTAGAATTTAACAATATTAGCATTTAAGTTGTGAAT
>JAKCPI010012435.1:0-45499 GCA_023213315.1 Euborellia annulipes | reverse complement strand
CAGCCAATATTCACGATATCATCACAATAATAAAAGTTTCAAAAATATTTTTGTTCCTGTATACTCGACTGTTGTTATTATGACTTAACTTATTGAATATTATTTTATTAGTTATATCATTATTATTCTTTATTCTCACTGATTTGCCCACCTTAACTAGTAGATACAAGATATATAAAATTGTTAAAGTAATGAAAGAAAGAAAGAAAGAAATCCACGTCTCTCTCCTCCCACCCAATCCAATTCAATAGAGTTACTAACTAAAAGATTTGAAAGAGAACCAAACCGCCTGAGGGGAGGCATGAAAAATAAATATTAGACGAAAGAAAGTTGAATTGCAAACATTTTCAATAGAAATAATAAAAAGAATAAAAAATTTTATTTATCTGTCTGTTTATCTTCATTCAAGCAAAAAATATTTATATAATATTTAGTTTATAATATGGCTTAAATAAAAAATGCCTGGACCCTAATATATATAAATTCATAAATAACGGTTATCGTAAATGTCTTATATGGCCTGAGCTGCCGAAAAGACAGTGTGAATGTGTGTGTGAGTGTGAGTGTGAATCATGGGGGGGACAGCTCTATGGGAAGAATGTTTATAAGTTTTTAGTTGTCTGATATGTGGCTAGATGGCAATACTAGACTAGTTAAAAATTTATCCTGTAGAGTTCGTTCCATTCGCCAACAAAATAACATTGTTTGATGAGTTTAATAACAAATAAAAAAAACATTATAAATTTGAATTAAATAAAATTGTAACGTGCCCTACTCAATTAATCCCACGCAATTATTGCCCTTCGTATTTAATATGCCCTACGTGTTTAAAAAATGGGAAAGAAAGAAGTAAGTTCTTAATTTGTTGCTCTTATAATTAAATTTAATTGTAATTTTTTTACAATTTTCAATAAATTTTTTTAACACTAATTTCTCTTTTTTTTTCATTTACTGTTCATTTTCAACTAATTGTTTTAATCTTTTTTTTATTTTATCATACCGATAAACATATATATTAATATCAAGAGCGGATACAGGGGGGGGGGTAAAGGGGGTAATTACCCTCCTCCCCGAGATTTGAAAAAAATACTTTTTTTCGAAAATAAATTTAATTTTAATGAAAAATTTAAAAAATTAATACTTAAAAGTTGAATTTGTATTTATATTCTGGCAAACAAGTACAGAATGCGCCTTTAAATTACCGAAATTAGGAAAAAATTGCGTGCTGTGCGACCAGTCACACCAGATTACCCCCTCTCCCCCGAGAAACACCTCTGGATCCGCCCTTGATTAAAATACAGAAAATATTGAATAAATATCAAAAATTCAAAACGGATTGGACGAGTTTTTTCCTGTGCAACTATCACACGAGTATTTGAAACAAATTAAATTTTTCGTGAGCAGTTTTTTTTTTTTATTTAAGGTCTTTTTCGGCATCTAAGGCCATTTAGACCCCTTCCCTATTAAGTTCAAATGATTAGTAGCCAATTCAAATAAAATAAATTTTTCTCGCTTGAGACGGGGAAGCGAACGCGGGACCTTAGGCACGAGAAGCTAATATCTTCTCTCTGAGCCACGGGTCTCCCGCGCAAAATAATAGGTCGACACGCCTATAGACTGCGCTAAACTTATAAACAATTTTTAACCTGGAGCTGTCCCATCTTGATTGTATTATCTGTGGTGTGAATGAGAAAAAAGTGTGAATGTTTTTAAAAAACAAGTTTATAATAAAATATAATCAAATGACAAAGAAAATTAAAATAAAATTTAATTATATACCAATTTTTATTATTTTTCATTTGAGAGATTTAATTATTAAAATTAATTGACTTTGATTGAAGATATAGAACCTAATGCTTTCCATTTGGGAAATGGGGACCTGCTCTAACCAAGGGCGGATCCAGAGGTGTTTCTCGGGGGGGGGGGTAATCTGGTGTGATTGGTCGCACAGCACACTATTTTTTCTTAATTTCGGTAATTTAAAGGCGCATTCTGTACTTGTTGGCCAGAATATAAATACAAATCAAATTTTTAAGTATTAATTTTTAAAATTTTACATTAAAAATACATTTTTTTTAAATCTCGGGGGGGGGTTAATTACCCCCTTTACCCCCACCCCTGTATCCGCCCTTGGCTCAAACTCTAACCAGGGCCGTTCCTGGGGGGGGGGGGCGTGCCAGAACGGGAGGCGCCAACCCAAAAGGGCCCGGGAGGCGCAAAACCTAAAAATACTCAAAGGAAGATGGAGGCACAATTTAGGAAGGTATCATCAAACCATCAGGGGACTGATATAGATAGGCGCAAAAGAACGTCCTCTCCTCTTAGCCATCAGCGCCATTGGTAGTTGGTTTCTTCCCAAGCGGTGCCAAACTCAAAGATGGCCGAGACAGATACCCTAAAATAATGTTGTAATTTTGCATAGTATCATCAAACCGTCACGAACGATGCGGTTGTGGGCAAAATTGTTAGAGAAACCGTCAGGGGGGGATGACCTGGCGCGGAGGAGGTAACATACCCAGGAACGGCCTTGACTATGACGATTATGATTAAAATAGGAGGTACGGCAAGTGTTGAAATATAAACGGCTAGAGAAGACCTAGTTTTTGTGAAAATTCCTCCCCTAGAGGACAATATTGATCAGGGGCGTATATAAGAGAAGCCCCCCCCCCCCCCGAAATGTTTGATTGGCCTCCGCAGTGCGAGAAAATATAAAAGTGTAAAATGGCTGTTATATATTAAACTTAAGGAAGGTAGTAGATCTGCAGCCAGGAGAATAAAAGATTATTTTAATTTCTTTTGGTTGACGTTTCGGACGCCAATCTCGTCTTTCTTCGGGAGCAAAGATTGTTAAAAAAACACACATAGATGTGTTGCTGTGTCAATGTGGTCTAGAGGAGGCAATGGCTAAGCCGGCTAAGCTGAGGATTACGGAGTCCGAAGTCTCATCACGGGTTCGGATCCAGCTTGCGGCAAATAATTCAAACATCCTGCCGAAGTCTCCTCTTAGGGTAGGTAAGGGAATAGCCCCACCGTGGTATCACTAAGGGCCTAATTGGCCTAAGTGTGTTCCCTCTCTGGGAACGGCCACTTCAACCTAACCTAACCTGTGTCTGTGTGTTTTTTAACAATCTTTGGTCCTAAAGAAGGACGCGATTGGCGTCCGAAACGTCGACCAAAAAAAATTAAAATAATCTTTTATTCTCCTGGCTGCAGATCTACTACCTTTCTTAAGACGAAAAATTTTTTGATCAGGGTGAAAAACTTTGGTTCCGTAAAAGGAAAAAAATGTCCCAAAGGGCGGCAAAAATTTCTAAAAAAAAAAGGTAAAATGATTTTCACTGTCAAGGATAAACAAAATTTTTTGAAGAAAAATTTTTGAGTTCAGGCCTCCCCCCCCCCCGAAAAAGATTTCTTTATAAGCCCCTGATATTGATATAAATGGTAGCCCGAATTTGGACCTTCTCATCGAATAAGAGAGTTAAGAAGGATCAATCATTTTTGATGATGAATTAATAATAAAAGTCAAATATAATTGCTCAATTTCTTCCTCAAAACATCAAAACGCAGTTATATAAGCAATTAATGAAATTTACAAATTGTAATAATTAAAAAAAAAAAAGAAGAGGCAAGGGGGAGGAGGAGGAGGACGGAAGCGGCGAGGATCCCTCGCTATTTAGTGTCCTCGTCTACTTTTATTCGCCATTTCACATGCATGCAAAAGAGAGAGAATTGCAAATGAACACGCAAAGAAATCCACCGCGTTGCCGAGGGCGTAAAAGTGAAAAGACCCGAGTGAAAGAGAGAAGATGAGAACGACGACAACAACAACGATGATAGGACAACGACAACGAGATGCTTACTCCTCGTTTCTAACGAATAAATCACATACGGATAGCTACATATAAAAAAAAAAAAAACTTTCTTTCTTAAAATCGAAATCTTGGGGAAATTACAAACCAAGCCTCGCTTAAAGAAAGTGTCATCTCTGTTTGGAATTATCTTCTTTTACGAAAGAACGTTTTGCTCCTTGGTTGAGACCATCTTTTTCGTTCTTTTTTAACTAAACAGATATAGGACCCAAGCCATGACTAGATATTTAATACAAATTATATTTCATAAAGGGTAAGAGAAAGTAAAATATAATAATTTACTCGAGCTAAAAAAACAAACCAAAATGATTTATAAATACCCTAAAATAATCTTAAATTTTTGAAAAAAAATTTCTCGACCCCCCCCCCCATCAAAAATTTCTGGCTACGCCAATGGTCAAGCAAACCAATATTTTTAAAAGTCAAATTCTCTAGTTACGCCCATGTTTATGGCGCCCACTGTACAAAAATATTTGACTAGAAGAATAACTAAGAAAACTAGTTTTCTATGATAGGCGACTATTTTTTTCTTTGATCTTTCTTTTTATTGGTCTAAAAAATAGAGGTGGAAAGGCAATTTGGACCAAATATTGAAAATTTAAAAAAATATAAAGATGAATTTAAGCTTTAAAAAAGTTTTAAGGGACTTCAAAGGATGCTGAACTTGTCTGTTTCGGTCCCTTGAAGTAAAGTTGCCCTTAGAAAAAAAAATTAAATTAAATCTACTTTAAGGAATTCTAGGTATTAGTTTTTGAAATAATCAAAGAAGAAAAATCTGGTGGGACTGGACGCCCCAGATTTTTCGTGTCGACATATACGTATTTAGTTTCCGCAGATATATTAGAATTTAAGAAGTAAAATTTATATACATGGGAAAATATTTACGGTATATTTTGTTACCATGGCAACCATTTCTCCTATCCTTCTTATGAAGCACAGGAGTAAAGTGAACTTCAAACAATTAAATGAGAATATATCAATACATTTTAAAGAGAAATTGATTTTTGAATTTTAATCAAAATCGTTGGAGCCGATTTTGAGAAAATCGAAAAATAACTGAAAAACTACATCAGCAAAGTATGAGTACTCTTTGGCCGATTTTGATTAAAAGCTTATTTTCACGCTCCATTGAGGTGTCTAACCTCATAGCTCAATTCCTTAATGCTTAAAATTGAACAGAGACACACACAGACGCAGATTCACACACAGACAGACAGACCATGTCGCGAAAACTACTTTTTTGCCTTTTTTGGATTCAAAACGTGTATATCCATCAAAATCTTCACATCGAATTTTTGACATGAATCCAATACTTTCTCTCTATATATATTAACATATATATATAGGTAAGAGAAAGCAAAAAGACATTTTTCGTTATTTAAAAACATTCACACACATTCACAGAGTCTTTTCGGCAACTTAGGACTGACTGGAGTCCGAGCCCGCGAAGTTCTTCCTATAGAACAGTGGTTCCCAACCGGTGTGCCCCGACACCCAAGGGTGCCGCGAGAATCCCTAAGGGGTGCCGCGAGATATTTAGATAAAAAAAAAATAAAATAAAGAGTCGAAAAATTAAGCTTTGCCAAAAAAAAAGGGCAAATGATTTTCACGCAAGGGAAAAAACTTGCCCCAGGGTGGAAAAAAATTTCGATTTGATAGGGAAAAAAAAAGAAGGGTGCCGCTAGTGTGTAATATTATTCCCAACGCACCTTTGGGGTGCCGTGGACTTCAAAAGGTTGGGAAACGCTGCTATAGAAGATAGGCACGCTACCAACTAGTTCAAGCCCGTAGGCACATTTTTTCTTTTTTTTTTATAAAAAAAAACACTCACACTTTTTTCTCATTCACACACACATACACACAGTCTTTTCGGCAATTTAGGCCATTTAAGACTTTTACGATAACCGTTATTTAATAAAATATATTTATTTGGGGTCCAGGCATTCTTATTTAAGCCATTTGGTATCCAATTGGCTTAAATAAAATCATCGGACTGCCTGGGGTCCGAACCCGCGACTTTTGGTATACGAGGCTAGCACGCTAACATTTTTCTTTAATTTTGAAAAAAAAAAAAATTCTTACAGGTGCCATTAAAAAACATGAAAATATAAACAAATGAATTTTAGATAGAATTTGTATTCTATTATATATTTTTTGAAATTTTTGTATAAGGGTCGTAAACTTGCTCTCATCACGCCGCGGCGCCTTAATTCAGTATTACAGAACACGCTGCAGCGTGACTTGGGCAAGTTAACGAGACCAAGCGTGATGCCTGCGTAGGGATTAAGGCGACAAGCGAGTAAATGTAATGAAAGTTGGATAAATAAATATTGTTGCCAGTAACGCATTCACTGAACTTTAGTGTCGGGTGTTAAAAGGAGAAAAATACCCTCTGTAAACATCATTTATTCTTTCAGTCGAAATATTAGGGCGGGGTATTTAAGGTTGTTCGGACATTAAAGCACTTTATTAGATTAAAAGCTAATTTTTTAATATGTTATTAATCACTATCAAATACGTATAAAATAAAATTTTGAAGCAGATCTGACGCAGGGTTATCGTGTAATTAATTTTTAAAAAATTGAAATTTAACATGTAGTCTATGGGGAGTGTCGACGAAACGCACACATATCGAATTATATAGCCACCTCTGCATCAGATACAAAAACAAAAAAACTTACATTTTATTAATTCACTTCCGAGTAATACGTTAAAAATAAAATCAAAAGTTTCTGCCGTCCGCTTTTAAAGATATTTTAACAAGAAAGTCAAAAAATTCTCCAAAATGACAGTTGACAATATTTAAAAATAAGGTAGTCACGAGACTCAGACCAGTCTGGCAACGTCGCATTAAATAATACTCTTTTCTCGCTGTCAGTTACATTTTTTTTTACATTTTACGATTTTTTTTCTCGCAAATCGTCCATTGTGTTTAAACTGATTTGCATTAAACATTGTAATATATTAAATAAAATAAAATTTAAGGCGTTTAAGATTTAAAATAGATAGCTGATGAATGCAATGTTGCCAGATCTATATTACGTGAAAAACTGCTCAAGTCAAAAGTCATTCATTTATTATTTTTGGTAATTAAATTATTAACTTAATACAATTATAAACTATGGTAGGTCACGACTAAATTATAATAAGGAATTTTGGCATTCAAATTTTTGATTTTATTAAAAAAAAATTTAGATTCTATTATGACTTACGAGGTACTGTCCGAACAACCTTAATTATCTTTTAAAATAAGCCTTTTTTTTATAAGGCAAAGAACTCACAGTGACTTGGGGGGTGCGAAGCATTTGTGCCGCCGAGCGAGGGCCTTATAGCTAGTGTTGTTTCCCTAATGATCAGAACATGCAACAAAAAAGGACAGATGAGAGTCCCGGAACTGACAAGTGAGTGAATAATAAAAAACATGTAATGGATTTCCTTTTAAAGGAATGCCGCTACAAGTTGGCGTTTCGCTTTCAACTATCCATTGCGTGGCGGGCGTAGTAACATATTAAATGACTAATATTTATAGTAGCTACGCTCATTAGTAGATGAAATGAATGAACGAACCAGTTAATTAATATTTATTTTCAACTTGATCTTCAACTTCACTTTTAGTTATTTATCATTTATTTAATTATATATCTATTATAGATTTTTACTTTCTCTTACCTATGTATATATGTAATATATATATAGAGAGAAAGTATTGGATTCATGTCAAAAATTCGATGTCGAGATTTTGATGGATCTTCACGTTTTGAGGTCCCCTGAATCCAAAAAAGTGGTTTTCGCGACATGGTCTGTCTGTCTGTGTGTCTGTGTGTGTGGGTGTGTGTGTGTGTGGGTGGGTGTGTGTGTGTGTGTTCAATTTTAAGCATGAAGGAATTGAGCTACGAGGTTGAAATTTTATATTTAAGTTAAACACCCCCCGGGACCGGAAAAATAAGCTTTTAATCAAAATCGGCCAAAGAGTACTAGTACTTTATTGATGTACTTTTTCAGTTTTTTTCGATTTTCTCAAAATTTGCTCCAACGATTTTTTTTAAAATTCAAAAATCAATTATTTTTTAGATGCTCTTTAAAATGTATATTCTCATTTTGCGATTGAAATCTTCTGAAGACCACTTTACTCTTGTGTTTCATAGGAAAGATAGGAAAAATGGTTGCCATGGTAACAAAATATAAATATTTTCCCATACTTATAAATTTTACATCTGAATTCAAATGTACCGTACTGTCGGGAACTAAATATATTTCGACACGAAAAATCTGGTGTGACAAGCACAGTACACAACTTTCGATTACCGAAGGTAAGAGAAAGTTGTGTGCTGTGCGCCAGTCACACCAGATTTTTAAAATTTTATATTAAAAATTAAATTAAATTCCCAAAAAAAAATTTCTATACCAAATCTTGGGGGGGGGGAGGGGTAATCCTCCCCTGTATCCGCCCTTGATTGGAGACAAGAGATGTTGCCTTCGAAACGTTGGAAGAGCTTTGGGCCGTAACGTTTATATTCGTTTTATTCAATTGCTTAAAAGGAATGGAGAAATTCTACACTATCCGGGCCGCCCGCTTTCGGCGTTTAACACGTTCACACCGGCGTGTACCACCGGGGAGGTACATGAGTGATTTTCGTATCTGGTGACATGTACCTACTGTAGATTATGTATATGACTATAAAGAGATTTATAACACAAAAAATCTGGTGTGACAAGTACAATACACTCTTTCGCGTAACGAAGAAAAAAGACCCCTTAGGCTAATTTTGAAAATCTGGTGTGACTGGTCACATCACATAATGTTCTATGCGCGATCATTTGATTTAAAGAGCGCCTTCCCATAGAAACAGTCAACGCAAAAAAAGGCGCCGCCAGATAAATCAAACAATGAATTAGAGAGCCGTGATTGAATATTTGTTATAGCTGTAGTATTATGTTCAAGAGGATAAGGAATAAATCCCAAAGAAGAATGCAGCCAAATTTATTTCATTTAATTTTAATAAAAATTCTTAATCACTTGCTGACGTTTCGGTTCGGGTTTGAACCATCATCGGAGCTGTGATTTTGTCTTTATGTTTTTATACAATACATTCAAACTATTATGGAGCCAAAGGATAGAGCAAATTAATATTATAATATAAAAATAGTTGAATAAAATCTCAAAAATATCTTTATGTAGTGGCAGGAAATAGAGCCTAGTACATAGGAGTAGGACGAATCGCATTGCCTAAGTATCGTCCTAGTCCTATGTACTAGGCTCTATTTCCTGCCACTACACAAAGATATTTTGAGATTATATTCAACTATTTTTATATTATAATATTAATTTGCTCTATCCTTGCCTCCATAATAGTTTGAATGTATTGTATAAAAACATAAAGACAAAATCACAGCTCCGATGATGGTTCAAACCCGAACCGAAACGTCAGCAAGTGATTAGGAATTTTTATTAAAATTAAATGAAATAAATTTGGCTGCTTTCTTCTTGGGATTTATTCCTTATCCTCTTGAACAATTAGAGAGCCATAAGATTTAAACTTTCGACTGTTGGTTCTCGTTGAAACATTTTGTAAATTAAAATTAAATATACAAATTAAACACTAGGTTATTTGTTTCAAAGGTTTTATTAATTAAAAAATTAACACTTGATACGTATTTCGACAATTTCTTGTCATCATCAGAAGTGATTACATTCATTCATGATTCTTTAATGTAATCACTTCTGATGATGACAAGAAATTGTCGAAATACGTATCAAGTGTTAATGTTTAATTAATAAAACCTTTGAAACAAATAACCTAGTGTTGTTTAATTTGTATATTTAATATTTAATTTTAATTAGAGACCCCCACACGGAGAAATGTACAAATTGTCGAGCCCGCGTCAACGCGTCAAGCTTATTTCTTTTTACTTTCTCTTATAGAGATATATGTTAATATATATAGAGGGAGAAAGTATTGAATTCATGTAAAATTTTTTGAATTTTGCGAAACAAATTCATTTGTTAATATTTACATGTCTATTAATGACACCTGTATGATTTTGTTTTGATTTTTCTTTCCAAAATTTACGAAAAATGTTGCAATAGATCCAAAATTACGCTTTAGAGTCTTATTGTTTGTATTACCGTATATATTGTGATGTAGCTTTCGTTTTATTTCAATTTTATTTTGAAGTTATTTTACTTTGATTTATTTTGTTTCTAATGTTGGTTTTGTTTGGAGCCCATGTATTTTTGGAGGTCTGGAGTTGTTTTGATGATATTTTATTTTATCTTGCGGACTGTCTGTATTTTGAGGAAATTTTTTTTTTTTTTACGTTTGTCTGAACGCTATTTTATTTTGATTTTGTTCTTTGTTTAGATGCTATTTTGTTTTAATTTTTGCGATAATATTTCATTTTGATCTTTGTTTGTATTTTGATGATCTTTTATTTGGATTTTTGCCTTTGTTTTGATGCTATTTGGAAAAAACTTGAAAATTTAGAATTTCTGAAAAAACTAAGTGACGTATTTACTCCAAAAGTTGATAGAAGTCTACAATTTTAGTGTATGGAGCATATACCAAATTTTTTTCAATTATTTTTTTGTTGTTTAGATTAGATAAATTAAAAATTGAACTGTCTTTTTATTCACACAACGTTTTGACCTATTTGACTTTCATCATTTAAAAAAAAAAAATCATTTTGTTATGTTGCTTTGTATTATAAAAAAGAAGGTGTGTTCACACACATCTACACATATGTGATGATATAATATCAATAAATAGCAGGAAATAATAATTAAATTAATTCAAATAAAAGATTAAGAAGCATTATGCAGATGAAAATTATAAAACACACACACACCGATTGTTGTTAGTAAAAATAAGTACACGAAAATAAAAATTATTTTTTATTGCTGTATATCTTATGAAATATTCACAGTTAACTTTATGATGATGATAATAATAAAGGGGAGTCACAATTTATTTTTTGTGTGTGTGTATGTGGGTAATCAAATTAAATTAGAAATTGATTTAAATATGAAAAAAAAAATCACTTAAATGAAAGTACGGAGGCGTGAGTGGAAATAAAATTACAAATCTGGTGTGACTGGCGCACAGCACACAACTTTCTCTTACCTTCGATATTCGAAAGTTGTGTTCTGTGCTTGTCACGCCAGATTTTTCGTGTTGACATATATTTAGTTTCTGACGATATAGGCCTATATATATATTATTTTTTTTTAACATTCACACTTTTTCTCATTCACATTCACACAGTCTTTTCGGCAACTCGGGCCATATAAGACTTTGACGATAACTATAATATCTATTGGGGGTCCAGGCATTTCTATTTAAGCCATTACCGCCTGTGGTCCGAATCCGCGACGTTTGGTATAGAATATAGGCATGCTACCAACTACACCAAGCCCGGGTGCCCGTCGATATATTAGAATGCCCCAACTTGTAAAATTTATATACTGGACAATATTAAGTCCCACCCATGCGTTTTCTACTTGTAATTATTTCATTGTTTTTATAAAAAGAAAATGAACATCTTTATTGAAAATTATCTAGGTTTCAACCATGAAAGTTTCTATTAAAAAATATAAAATATTAAAAAAAAAAGAAATAATCACAAGTAGAAAACACATGGGTGGGGCTCAAGGGCGGATCCAGAGGTGTTTCTCGGGGGGGGGGGATCTGGTGTGACTGGTCGCACAGCCCACTATTCTTTCTTAATTTCTGTAATTTAAAGGCGCATTCTGTACTTGTTTGCCAGAATATAAATAAATACAAATCAAATTTTTAACAATTAATTTTTAAAATGTTATATTAAAAATAATTTTTTTTTTTTGAAAAAAAGTACTATTTTTTCAAATCTAGGGGGGGGGGGGGAATTATCCCCCCCCTGTATCGCCCCTTGGTGGGACTTAATATTGTCCCTCACTGTACATGGGAAAATATTTATATTTTGTTATCATGGCAACCATTACTCATCTTTTTCCTATGAAGTACAAGAGTAAATTGTGCTTCAAAAACTTTCAAGGGAGAAATGAGAATATACATTTTAAAGAGAATCTAAAAAATAATTGATTTTTGAATTTTAATCAAAATCGTTGGAGCGAATTTTGAGAAAATCGAAAAAAAAAACTGAAAAAGTACATCAGTAATTAGTACTTAATACTTAGTAGCCAGTAGCGTATCCAGGTGGGGGCGAAGGGGGGCTCTTGCTCCCTCAGCCCCAGGCTCAACAAGCTTTTGGCGCCCCTCACGCATTCGGCTTTCCGGCTTTCTTTCTAAAATCTCCGGCTTTTTTTTTTGAAATTTCATAATAAATTCATTTTATATCACAAAATTACAAAAAAAAGCTTAAACAAGATTTGAATACTAAAAAACAAAAAAAAAAAAAAAAAAAAAAAAAAAAACGGCGCCCTAGTTGAGCTTCGCCCCCTCCGCCCTCAAAGGCTAGTTACGCCGCTGTTAGTAGCTCATTTCCTTCATGCTTAAAATTGAACACACCCACAGACAAACAGACCATGCGGCGAAAACCACTTTTTTGGATTCAGGGGACCTCAAAACGTGTATATCAATCAAAATCTCGACCAATTTTTGAAATGAATCCAATACTTTCTCTCTCTTTATATTAACATATATACATAAGTAAGAGAAAGTAAAATAATCATTTAAATCAGGACATATGTTAACAATGTTATAACTCTAATTTCAATGTCAATCAATAGGAAAAATCTGGTGTGACTGGCGCACAGCACACAACTTTCTCTTACCTTCGGTAATCGAAAGTTGTGCACTGTGCTTGTCACACCAGATTTTTCGTGTCGACATGTATTTAGTTTCCGACAGTAGGGTACAATTGAATTCAAGATGTAAAATTTATAAGTATGGGAAAATATTTATATTTTGTTACCATGGCAACCATTTCTCCTATCCTTCCCTATGAAATACAAGAGTAAAGTGGTCTTCAGAAGATTTCAATCGCAAAATGAGAATATACATTTTAAAGTGCATCTAAAAAATAATTGATTTTTGAATTTAAAAAAAAAATCGTTGGAGCAAATTTTGAGAAAATCGAAAAAAAACTGAAAAAGTACATCAGTAAAGTACTAGTACTCTTTGGCCGATTTTGATTAAAAGCTTATTTTTTCCGGTCCCGGGGGGTGTTTAACTTAAATATAAAATTTCAACCTCGTAGCTCAATTCCTTCATCCTTAAAATTGAACACACACCCACACACCCACCCACAGACAGACCATGTCGCGAAAACCACTTTTTGGATTCAGGGGACCTCAAAACGTGAAGATCCATCAAAATCTCGACATCGAATTTTTGACATGAATCCAATACTTTCTCTCTATATATATATTACATATATACATAGGTAAGAGAAAGTAAAAAGTTGGAAATCAAGAGAGAGAAATCATAAAGCGATTCTTATTCATTGCTCATTTGAACAGAAGCATTTATAACGCATACCGGTATACATATGAATAGATTAGAGAAGATACGAAAGTTTTCTCTCTCCCTCTCTCGAGTCATTTATTTTAATTAATGAAAAATAGATAAAAGAGAGAGAGAGAGGGGGGGGGGAATTATTTCGATTAATAAATGCAAAGAGATATGGAAAGTGAAAAGTTAATGACGGAAAACAGAATCTGTATCCGGGTTTAGAAAATACCAAAAATGATTAGCTATATTTATATCAAATGTTTTTGTTTCGTTCGAATCATCTTTTTTTTGTTTACCAACAAAGGTAGAGTCACGATTTAAAAACACCTCGTTCGTCTGCCGCCTCCTTGAAATGCCAAGGGAGTGAGATTATTATTACTAAAGCGTGGGTTCGAATCGGGAAAAAAAATTAAGAACTTCATCGTCTGTCTGTTTGACGAGGGCGTTATGGAGAGTCCAGAGGTTCACAAAATTCCTTTGGAATCAGAGGGCGTATATAGACGGGGGCCCGATCTCCGACCTAGGGCGGAATTTTTTTTTACCCCCTCCTGTTTTTACCTTTTTACTTTCTCTTACCTCTATATATATGTTAATATATAAAGAGAGAAAGTATTGGATTCAAGTCAAAAATTCGATAAATAAATAAATAAATAAATAAATTTATTACGACCCGTTTAGAGGCACCAGTCCTCGGTGGCTAGGTCCAACAAACACAAATACAAATTTAAATACAATAACAAATACAACAAAACAAAACAAAACAAAAGGAAAATAAATAAATAAAATAAATAAATAAATAGAAATGCATGCCCATTAACAATCAACATGTTCATGCATTTCCATCGAAAGAAATAAAAAAAAAAACAATTATCAAAAAATTCACGCAAGCCACGAGACCAGGAGTAAACGTCGCATTAGCCATCCCGACATTCGCCTTAAGCTGTTAAGGAAAACCTGGCCAAAACCTTAACAAGGATGGTCTGACCTCTCTACCTCAACTATTCTCTGCGATCAAGAACTAAATAAAAATTTCACACAACTAGCACATTAGGACTTGACAAAATTTATTATAGATTTAATCATAGGGGGCAGAGGACTATAATCCCAAGTAGTGACAGACAAACCGTTCCACAAATCAATTCCAGATCCTACCAACGAATCCGCCCCAAGTAATTCTACAAACTGTTCAAATTTTGGAATTTTGTTTAATATACTCCTACAATTAAGGACTAACACTTTAAACCCCATATTCTTACTGACTAAAGTAGTTGTCCTCTTACCCCCTCCATCTAGTTTTTTGATTCTCTAATATTGTCTCAACACACACCTTCCCTAACTTGTAAGAACCAGACCTATTTAAATTAATTCCATTCCTCCCCAAATCCTTACAATTTAGGTAACTATTTGGATTCTTGAACGTACAACCTTACTGAGAACAGACTCTACTCAAAATGTCATTGGCCCAGTCAATTCTTCTAAAATCAACATCTCTCCTATAAACTATCCCATTAAAAATAAATTTTGCCCCGTTAAATTTATTCCGAAGACAATTAACTAACCTATCAAATTTCCACCTAAATATTTCTGGACTAGCATCATAAATATTATGCGTACCTACATGGACAAACACTAAATCCCTTCCACCTCCTACATAACCCTCTACAATGTCAGCTAACTGTTCAAATCTCACCCCAGGAAAATACCAGGAATTAAACCCACGAGATGCTACATAAGAAGTCGAATATTTAAACAAACTATCGCCTAATATCAAAACCCTATCACTAATCCCCCTAACTATATCTGAATTATTTAACATAATTTCACTTCCCTGACAGACATCCGAATCTCCCTGTTCTTGGCCAATAACATTTTTAATCGAATCTAACTCATCCCGAAGCCGAGCTAATTCGCTCTCTAAATTACAAATCACCTGATTAAGTCTCTCTACATTATCATCTTCTGGTCATGACCTATCATCGGTTCCTACACCTATACTTCTAGTCCTAAGCCTACATTGGCTACGCGTTTTGACCATTTCGATAAAATAAAAAAAGAAAAAAAAATATTCAAAATATTTACCTTAACAACGCAGAGAAATCCTTAGTTAAGCTAAATTCCAAAAGCAAACCCAACTTTTTTATTATGTCGAGATTTTGATGGATCTTCACGTTTTGAACTCCCCTGAATAAAAAAAGTGGTTTTCGCGACATGGTCTGTCTCTGTGTGTGTGTTCAATTTTAAGCAAGAAGGAATTGAGCTATGCGGTTAAAATTTTATATTTAAAAACGTATAACCAAGTATTTATTAATTTAAATAAGCGAAACATGTAGGTACCGCCGGGAGTCGCACCACGGATCTGTCGATTTACGCTCAACATGCCCTACTACTGGACCACAGTACGCACCTCAAAACGTCCATCTAGATCGCGCCTCAACAACGCTTGATTTGAGCGGCGTTTCTCTAGTAGACTGAAATATACTGAAAATAATTTAAATAAGCGAGTGCGGTACTGTGGTCCAGTAGTAGGGCTGTTGAGCGTAAATCGACAGATCCGTCACTCCCGCGGTACCTACATTTTTCGCTTATTTAAATTAATAAATACTTGGTTATATGTTTTTCATAATTACTTCATGGACCAACACATGATTGTATATAATTCTTTATTTATTAATATTTAAGTTAGGGACCCTCCTGGGACGTGACACGAAGCATTTAATCAAAATTGGCCAAATGCCAAAGAGTACTAGTACTTTACTGATGTAGTTTTTCAGTTTTTTTTTTTATTTTTCTCAAAATTCGCTCCAACGATTTTATTTTTAATTCATAAATCAATTATTTTTTAAATCCTCTTTAAAATGTATATTCTCATTTTGTCATTGAAATCTTCTGAAGCACCACTTTACTCTTGTACTTCATAGAAATGGTTGCCATGGTAACAAAATATAAATATTTTTCCCATATAATTTTAAATTCGAAACTAAATATATGTCGGCACGAAAAATCTGGTGTGACAAGCACAGTCCACAACTTCGATTACCGAAGGTAATGGAAAGTTGTGGGCTTAGCGCCAGTGCGGCGGGCTGCCTCGCCCCCCCTCTTATATACGCACCTGATTGGAATGTATTGGGTTCTAAGAAAAATTAAAGCCAATTAATTATAATAATAAATTCTCTCAAATGAAAAATAATAAAATTTGATATATAATAAATTTCTTTTCTTTATTTTTATATATTTTTGAAATAAAATTATATTTATAAGGTCCACGTCTCTGTGTGCTAATTTTGGGACTATCGGCCTCAAATTTTTTTTAAATTAAATCATTTAAAAATATCTACAAATAATACGAAGTTTTTTTTTGATTTTCAAAAAAAAAAATTTTTGATTAATCGCATTAAATAAAAGATATTTAAAAAAGGGAGCTCTATATCTTGTAGATAATTAAATTAGTAATCATTGTGTTAAAGAATAATTAATCTTTTGCCTTTAATTAATTAGCTGGAAAGTCTAGAATGAAATGCAATTTGTCCCTTATATTCCAATGGGGAACACTAACGCCATCTCTTGCCGCCTCGAGTCAATCGTGTTTTAACGGTTTTTCGAGACGCGCACCTTAATGCATCTTCTGACTATGATGTGATTATAATGGAGAATTGGTGATTTCAGCCATATAATCCCAATTTGGCTGATATCTACATTTCTCCATTATAATTTATTTAATCATCAAGCAGCCTGCGGGTTTTGGTCTATTTGGTAGCGTACCTTCCTTCTATACTGAGCATAGCGGATTCGGATCCCAGGCAATCCGAGGATTTTATTTAAGCCATTTGGATACTAAATGGCTTAAATAGAAATGCCTGGATCCCCCAATAGGACGGTTATCTTCAAAGTCTTATATGGTCTAAGTTGCCGTGGAGCGAATTTTGAAAAAATCGAAAAAAAAAAAAAAAACTGAAAAAGTGCATCAGTAAAGTACTAGTACTCTTTGACCGTTTTTTTTTTTTTCAAAAGCTTTCGTGTTACGACCTATCGGGTGCCTAACTTAAATATAAAATTTCAACCCCCTTGGGAGATCGGCGACAGGGCTGTGATTGAATCAATTGTTCGCTCTCTCGATTATGCATTATTTAAAGGAGTAGAGAGGTGACCATTGGATGCAACAGGAGAAGGTTTTTATGCCGTAATTTAAGGCTTTTCACCGAAGGCTGGCGGGCGCCGCTATCAATCTCTACAGCCTTGAAGATGATCGCTCAGTCCGAAACCTCATAACTTGTACAGTGAGCGCCACCATTAGGTCCCCATCTCATAGCTAGAGTCTTAAGTTTATGGTCTATAGTGAAATAATTTTAATTACCGAAAAAATAAAACGTAAAATCTGGTAGAGATGATTTTTTACCTGTTCAAATTTAAAATTATTTCACCACATACCATATTCTTATGGCATTAGCTATCAGCTGGGGACTTAATTGTGGCGCTCACTGTACAAATTGGTCAGGCAATAAAGTTTCCTGCTAAAAATTCGTTGTATCCAATAAATAGGTTTTTCTCTGTATGACAAGTAGCTTTGAGCTTTGCTTAATAATTTCCTTTTAATTCCATTGGAGGGGGCAAGGGAGAGTAAAAAAAAAAAAAGAAATTTATTTAATCCTTGAATAATTATAAATAAATTAATAATTTTTTTTTTATCAAAATAATAACAATTTGTATACCGGAAGTCATCATGAAGGTTTATTATTTTTTTGTTTTTATGACAAAGATGATGAGCAAAGAGAAATATTTGATAAAAATTAATAAAAATCTGGTGTGACTGGCGCACAGCACACAACTTTCTCTTACCTTCGGTAATCGAAAGTTGTGTTCTGTGCTTGTCACACCAGATTTTTTGTGTCGACATATATTTAGTTCCCGACAGTACGGAACATTGGAATTCAGATGTAAAATTTATAAGTATGGGAAAATATTTATATTTTGTTACCATGGCAACCATTTCTCCTATCCTTCCCTATGAAATACAGGAGTAAAGTGGTCTTCAGAAGATTTCAACCGCAAAATGAGAATATACATTTTAAAGAGAATCTAAAAATTAATTGATTTTTGAATTTTAAAAAAAAATCGTTGGAGCAAATTTTGAGAAAATCGAAAAAAACTGAAAATCTACATCAGTAAAGTACTAGTACTCTTTGGCCGATTTTGATTAAAAGCTTATTTTTCCGGTCCCGGGGGCTGCCTAACTTAAATATAAAATTTCAGCCTCATAGGTCAATTCCTTCATCCTTAAAATTGAACACACACCCACCCACCCACCCACCCCACACACACACAGAGACAGACCATGTCGCGAAAACCACTTTTTTGGATTCAGGGGACCTCAAAACGTGAAGATCCATCAAAATCTCGACATCGAATTTTTGATATGAATCCAATACTTTCTCTCTATATATATATTACATATATACATAGGTAAGAGAAAGAAAAACGTATAAACTTATTTAAAAATGCACATGGAGTTGGGCTAGCTGGCAGCCATCTGGAACGACAAGGCAAAGCAATTTGCTGGCAAATTAATGAGTTGCAATATATAACGTGCAAAAATAAACTTCCGTTCTTACTAATGAGAACTGAGTGCATTTTAAGTATACAATTTCAACTTGCACTTTTTCCTTTATTATGAATCAATAGGGCAGGTAGCTTCATATCTAGTTAACATTTTCCCCGGCTAAAAGAGATTGCATAACTTTAATCCAAATAATCTTTCTATTGAAATTAAAATATTAATAAAATAAATATATCCGCACCGGCCGCCTTCGGCGGGCTTCGCGTCTAGCCTGAGGGGCTTCGCCCCCTGGACCCTCCGCTAGCGCCCTGCGGCGGACCCTCACCTTTTCTTAATTATGAAAAGAAAATTATTTCTACGTATTCCAATCCAATGCCTGCTTGAGGATTTGTTTACATTCATAGAATATATAAATACAAAGAATAGGCTTAAACTTATACATTTCCTATGGGAGAAATCATAACTTTATGAATTAATAACTCAAAAAGTTATAGGAATTTTGGGACCCGAGTATTTTTCCGGGACTCTCCATAACGTCCTCTATAAGACTGCAAAATTTCGTTTTGTAAATTCCAACGGGAAGTTGGTCAAACAGAGCGTGACAGACGGACGGACACTCCGCAATTATTATATATAGATAGATATATAGAAATTGGATATAGGTGACATAAGAGGTCAAGGAAATTTAATAAAAAAACTTTTATTTAATTACTAATCGTTGACGTTTCGGTCGCTCATCATGACTTTCATCAGTACGATTAAGGTCGAGGAAGATTAATAATTAAATAAAAGATTTCGTTGCCAGGGAGGGGGCCTTTGCCCCCCCCACCTGGCTTGTCCTAAAAATTAAAAAAAAAAAAAAAAAAAATATATATATTTTTCCCATTGGGAATTTTTTTTTTAATGCCACAATCCATTACATTAATTTAATTTTTTTTTTTTTTATTTAAATAAATAATTAATAATCTATGTATATATTAATTGCAAACCCCCCCTCTCGCCCTAACGAGGGGTTGGCCCCTCCCCTAACAAGATGTCTGGCTACGCCCATGATAATATTGACATAATATCAGATTTTGACAAAATAAATTTGGGAAGGAGAAATTCGACGGCTGAGTGATAATCAACAAGAGCAGGAGGATGTAAGCAGCCAGCATCTATATATATAATTCGCTAATGTCCGTCTGTCTGTCTGTCACGCTCTATTGTGATTATGTGCATCAGTTTCGGTCTATCTGAGAGATCAAAAATCCTTAGCTTAGGTGAATACATAGCGGTCCATTTAAGGTTATTCGGACATTAAAGCACTTTATTAGATTAAAAGCTAATTTTTTAATATGTTATTAATCACTATCAAATACGTATAAAATAAAATTTTGAAGCAGATCTGACCCCCGGGTTATCGTGTAATTAATTTTAAAAAATTGAAATTTAACATGTAGCCTATGGGGAATAACGACGAAACGCACACATATCGAATTATATAGGCATCTGTGCAAATGATACAAAAACAAAAAAACTTACATTTTATTAATTCACTTCGAGGAATACGTTAAAAATAAAATCAAAAGTTTCTGCCCAACCGCTTTTAAAGATATTTTAACAAGAAAGTCAAAAAATTCTCCAAAATGACAGTCACCAATATTTAAAAATAAGGAAGATTTGAGAGTGAGACCAGTCCGGCAACGTCGCATAACATAATTGTCTTTTCTCGATGTCAGTTACATTTTTTTTTTTTCAATTTTAAGATATTTTTTTCTCGCAAATCGTCCATTGTGTTTAAACTGATTTGCATTAAACATTGTAATATATTAAATAAAATAAAATTTAAGGCGTTTAAGATTTAAAATAGATTGTTGATGAATGCAATGTTGCCAGCTCTATATTACGTGAAATACTGCTCAAGTCAAAAGTCATTCATTTATTATTTTTGGTAATTAAATTATTAACTTAATCCAATTATAAACTATGATAGGTCACGACTAAATTATAATAAGGAATTTTGGCATTCAAATTTTTAATTTTATTTTTAAAAAAAATTTAGATTCTATTATGACTTACGATGTACTATCCGAACAACCTTAATAATAATAAAGTTGGATTATTTAAAAGAAAATAAGTTTGAGCTCGACGAAAACAACAACGATGACATTTTCTCTTAAAGAGAAAGGTCAAACAGACATTGACTTGAGAGGTCACTGGGTGACCTATCTGAACTGATTTTTACAAAGCACTACTTAATAATAAATAATCAACTTTTAAATGAGACTTGACTCTCTCTAATATTTTCCCCTTCTTCTAATTCTTCTGATTAAACTTTTATATATCAAACACAACAAGCTGAGCTCGAGGTTTATCAATCACTCTCTATCTTAGAAAGTTAAAACAAAAGAAGAATTCCTTTTTTTTTAGAATAAACAAACAAAAAAAAAAAAGTGGTCAATAGGTTAAAAATGTTAAAATAATTAACACCTAAATAAATACTATTTCCCCAAAAAAATAAAATAAATATTCTCTCAAGGAGCTTTTGCTATTTGTTCAAAACTTTCGCAGTCGTAAAAAAAAAAATAGATTTTTTTTTTTTTTTCACTAAAGGTGAGTGAGTGAGAATGCAGAAAGTGTTGATGATATTGTCTCACTTTGAAATAACAATTGACCTCAACTTTCGTCGTTTGGTCATCATTAATAAAACAAAGAATAAAAAAAAAAAGTTGGGAGACATAGATAGGCCTATGACCTTTGGCCGACTAAAAGTTTCCTTTTAACCTACAATATTATTCGATTTATCGGCAAATAATCAAAATAGCCAGCGGGCAGTATTGGCTAAAAAAGAGTTCAACACATCTTGCTCAAGAGGGTATCTTGGGTTAGCGAGGCGAAAAGTAGGTGAGAATAAATAAAAATCAGGGGTAACTGGTAGCACAGCACGCTACTTTCTCTTTCCTTTGGTTGTGTTCTGTGCTTGTCACACCAGATTTTTTGTGTCGACATATATTTACTTTCCGCTGATATATTAGATTTCAAGATGTAAAATTTATAAGTATGGGAAAATATTTATATTTTGTTACCATGGCAACCATTTCTCCTATCCTTCCTATGGAGTACAAGAGTAAAGTGGTCTTCAGAAGATTTCAATGACAAAATGAGAATATACATTTTAAAGAGGATCTAAAAAATAATTGATTTATGAAGTTAAAAAAAAAATCGTTCGAGCCAATTTTGAGAAAATCGAAAAAAACTGAAAAAGTGCATCAGTAAAGTACTAGTACTCTTTGGTCGATTTTGTTCAAAAGCTTCGTGTCACGTCCCATGGGGGTACCTAACTTAAATATGAAATTTCAACCTGCTAGCTCTTTTCGTTTTTAAAATATTTTGTTCACAGACAGACCATGTCGCGAAAACCACTTTTACTTTCTCTTACCTATGTATATATATATATGAGGAAATATTAGTTCATGTCCAAAAATTCGATGTCGAGATTTTGATGGATCTTCACGTTTTGAGGTCCCCTGAATCCAAAAAGTAGTTTTCGCGACATCTGGAAGTGGGTGGGTGGGTGGGTGGGTGTGGGTGTAATATGTGTCTGTGTTCAATTTTAAGCATGAAGGAATTGAGCTACGAGGTTGAAATTCTATATTTAACTTAAACACCCCCGGGACCGGAGAAAATAAGCTTTTAATCAAAAATCGGCCAAAAAGATTACTAGTACTTTACTGATGTACTTTTCAGTTTTTTTGATTTTCTCAAAATACTCCAACGATTTTTTTTTAAATTCAAAATCAATTATTTTTTAGATGCTCTTTAAAATGTATATTCTCATTTTGCGATTGAAATCTTCTGAAAAATACTTCTCTTGTATTTCATAGAGGAAGATAGGAGAATGTGCATATGGTAACAAAATATAAATATTTTCCCATACTTATAAATTTTACATCTGAATTCAAATGTTCCGTACTGTCGGGAACTAAATATGTCGACACAAAAATCTGGTGTGACAAACACATTACACAACTTTCGATTACCGAAGGTAAAGAGAAAGTTGTTCTAATTTTTATATTCTCTTACCTATGTATATATACTTTCTCTCTATATATATATATGAGAAGGCTCGTGGCTAATCGAATAAACTGCGGCTTACGAGATCTAGAGTTGCCCCCCCCCCAACTCGGGTTCAAATCTCACTTGCCAATGTCGCCTTCGTCTCTCTGTAATTGTAGTTAATCTCGGTTGAGAGATGGGAAAATTAAAAAAAATAAATAAATAAAAAATATTAACATTTATAGAGGTAAGAGAAAGTAAATAGCATAGAAACTATATTTTCTTCTTTATTTAATTTTATAAGAATTTTTATTATTTTTCATTTAAGAGATTTATTTAATTATAATTAATTAACTTTGATTTTTGCCCTCGGGCTTGGTGTATGGGTTAGCGTGCTGCCTTTCTATACCGAGGTGGGGTTTGGACCCCAGGCAGTCCGAGATATTATTTAACCCATTTGGATACCAAATGGGTTAAATAAGATACCTGGACCCCAAAAAGATTTATTAACCATACGAGTATCGTTGAAAGTCATAAATGGCCATAGGCGCCGGAACTGGGCCCCCTGGCCCCCCCCCCCCCCGGGGGGGGAGGGGGGGGGGCAATATGTCTTCTTTTATTTCATTTATTTTAAATGATACATTTTTACTTTTTAAAAATAAAATCTTTTAAATTAAAAAAAAAAATTAAGAGAATCATTTCCAAAATATTTTATATAGACCCTATTGTATTTCTAATTTCTAAAAACATTTTATATTGAATTAAAAGAAGAAAATTAAAAATATTTATTTCCTTCAAATAGTATAAATAGAGCCTAAAAAAAATTTTGATAAAATCACTAGCAAATCTTTCAAAATTTTGATTTTATTAAAATTGTGATTTTATTTAAAATTTTTAAAGCTTTATAGTAGATTTGTTTTTTTTGAACATTTTATACTATTTGAACATATTTAATTATTTTAATTTAAAAAAAAAAATTTTGCCCCCCTGATTCAAGTTCGTTCCGGCGCCCCTGTAATTGGCCTAAGTTGCTGAAAAGACTGTGTGAATGGGAAATAAATATGAGTGTTAAAAAAAAAACTGAGCATTTATGAGAGACAATAATGATTATGGAGCATAAATAAATGCACCGAAACGTCTCCGTCATTTGACTGTCCCTTATTAGTTAATTAATATTAATGGTGGGTCAAATATCCACTTGTCTCAAGGAATCGAACCTTCGATGTGTTTGCTTTCCACCAGGCCATCAGACTCTTGACCTCAGCAAAAACTCACATTTCCCTATTCATTGGCATTTCTCTAACAAAGCCATCTTAAATTATAAATTCTGAGCCTTTTTGTTTGTAACATCTCTTAACGTTGGCCTTCAAAAGGAAAGGGATAGGAAAGTAGATCTAACTAAAACGCCTGCTGATAATATCAGCTACAATAAATGTGAAAAATCTTTTATTTAACGATTATTCACTTGGTAGAGAAAATTTCATTGCTTGTGAGGTGATGGGTCTGGTGACCTAGTGCCAAGTGGAAAGCACGCCGGGAGGTTGGAGATCTCGGGGGGGGGACCGGGCCTGCCATCAATATAAATTTCATATTTAAAAAACCTGGTGTTGGCTATAGTAACAACACCAGCAGGGGCCGCCGGAACGAATTTGAATCAGGGGGGGGGGGGGGTAAAATTTTTTTTTTTTTAGAAAATTAAAATAATTTAACATGTTCAAATAGTATAAAACAAAAACAAATCTACTATAAAGATTTAAAAATTTTAAATAAAATCATAATTTTAATAAATTTAAAAAATTTGTTAGTGATTTTATCAAAATTTTTTTAGGCTATATTTATACTATTTGAAGGAAATAAATAGTTTTATTTGAATTTTCTTCTTTTAATTCAATATAAAATGTTTTTAGAAATTAGAAATACAATAAGGTCTATCAGGGGCGTATATAGAAATTTTTTTTCGGGGGGGGGGGCCCGAACTCAAAAATTTTTCTGAGGAAATTTTTTTTTTTTAAGAAACTATACTTTTTTCACACGAAATTTTTTGAGAAACATTTTTTCTATTCCGGAACCAAAGTTGTCCATCCTGCGGAAAAATTTGTTGCGCTGATGTCTGTATATCCCTATATATGTAGTATATGTGTTTGGGAAATTTCGGGGGGGGGCCGGGCCCGCTCGGCCCCCCCTTAAATACGCCCCCTGAGGTCTATATAAAATATTTTGGGAAAAAATAATTTCTTACTCTTTTAATAATTTAAAAGATTTTAAAGTAAAAATGTATCATTTTTAAAAATAAATGAAACAAAAGACGACATATTGCCCCCCCCTCTGCCACCTCCTATAGGATGCCAGGGGGAGGGGCAATGTACCCCTGCCCCCCCCCCCCCCCCAGTTCCGGCGCCTATGAACACCAGGGCCGTTTGGCGATCTGTGCAAAAGAAAATTTGGCACCCTCCCCCCTTTCTTCTGACCTACCGGGGGGGGCTACCTTCAATCATTGTTTTATTTGAAGGGACAAAATGTACTCAATAACAAGTTTGTTCGTCAAAACATGGGAAAATGAATCAAAATGTAAAAAAATTAATGTAAATTAAGCTGTAGAGCAAATAAAATTTATTCGATTTTATCACTATACATATTGACAGTGATCTTTTTTCTCCCTCCGTGCCGCCACCCAGAATTTGCCCCTCCGTGCAAGTGCACGTTCACCCCGCACGGAATGGCCAGCGGCGTAACTAGCCTCAAAGGCTTGAGGGCGAGAGCTTTTTTTGTAGTAGGGTATACGAATCTCATTTGACTTTTTTTTAGTATTCGAATCTCGTTCGAGCATTTTTGTTGTAATTATTCTCCGGATTTGTGATATAAAATGAAGGTAAAAGCCGGATGCGCTATGTCGGTATCGAGGGGCGCCAAAGGCTTGATCCGCCTGGGACGGGGAGGGGGCCCCCACCTTGATACGCTACTGGGAATGGCCCTGATCAAGACGGATTTATTTAAAAAATTTTATCCATAAAGCTTGTTACGTTTTTCACACAAGATGTTCAAGAGAGATCTGAGAAGCAAATAAAATTCTCGAGATCGATTTTATTATACGAGAAAGAAAGTAGAGATTAATTCAGCATTAAAGTCACACAAAAGATAACTTTAAGCTTCCATCACCATAGTTCCTTGATGAATAACTAATTTAAGCTTTACAAGTGTTTGCTAAATTAAACTTCAGTTTTAAGATAAAATTTATTAAAAAACAATCAACACTTCACAACCGTGTCGTGATCGGTCACACCAACATTTTTAAACTATTTGAAATTCCGTGTATGTGTGGATTCATGCAAGACCGCCACACCGTCGAGTTACATATTTCCTCCGGTTGCTTCTTGCTAATTTAATTAGCTAATCCTCGGTTAGTTGACTATGACTTTCGAGTCTTTTCACATCTAGTTAAGCTAATTATATAATTAAATAAGAGACCAGATCATAGTTAACTAGCTGAGTCCCAAAATTCGATATAAGGGGTGAAATTAGAAACACAAGCCTTGTTTATTTATTTTTTTTTAGAAATTTTTAAATTAATTAATTTTAATTTTTAGCCCTCGGGGCATGGCGTAGAGGTTAGCGTGCTAACCTCTTATACCAAACGTCGCGGGTTCGGACCCCAGGCAGTCCGATGATTTTATTTAAGCCAATTGGATACCAAATGGCTTAAATAAGAATGCCTGGACCCCTATATGTATATTTATATAATAACGGTTATCGTCTAAAGTCTTAAATGGCCTGAGTTGCCGAAAAGACTGTGTGAATGTGTGTGTGAGTGTGAGTGTGAATGAGAAAAAAGTGTGAATGTTTTTTATTTATTATTAAAAAAAATTTTAATTTTTAATAATTTGCTAACTTCACAAAAGTTTCCTCAGATAGCTAATTATTTGAGAATAAAAAAGTCATTTTTTTTTTAACTCAAAGGTTAAGCGAGTTCTTGTTTACTATATCGATGATTTGCTATTTGTTTGTGGCGATGGCGAGAATCGAATTCGCCGGGAAAATAAGGCACTAATTTGACTAATTAGTCCTTTATTGAAAAATATTTAATTTTTAATAATCAAGTATTGTTTATTGTTTGAAAATAAATAACCTAGATCCTTTTTCTTGAACACGCCTCACTTATTTAACGAATTTATAAGAATACCATAAAAGTGGTGACCCCGACGTGCTAGTTGACTAGAAGTGAAGCAACCGGCCCTTAGCAGACATTATCAAGTAAACGATATAATTTAACATTTTAGAATTTTTCCGATTTGATTGAATTCGTATCGATTCGACATGAGAGATAGAGATAGAGATAGAAAGTAGAATAAAAGTTTGAACTCACCCAATGCATGTTATCCGTTTAGCTTTCTCTGCCTCTCTGCACTGAATGAAGTCTGTCACTGCAGCTGCAACACTGAACCCGGCACCTCGGAAGCCTCTCGTTTTTTTTTTTTCTCTTCTCTCTCCCTTCTTTCTCTCTCTCTCTCGCGGGCGAGGTAGGTGTACCTACTGTACGTGTAATACACCTTCCGCCATCGCCGCGCCATCGCTTACAACTTACAAGTAACTGAAAAGATATTCATAATATCTAATAAGATGATATACCGATATTGTATAAAGTGATTTCGATTAAATGGGTCTCCGGAGACTTAAATAGAATTGATTATATGAATCGGGGGCTCGCTGGTGTAGTGGGCTAGGACAAGGGCGGATACAGGGGGGTAAAGAGGGTAATTACCCCCCTCCACAAATCAGTACATCCTCCAGAGCATAGAAGAGGTTAGATAAAAGGAACCAGAAATAAGGATTAGTTCACTAGCTAGAAATTAAAGCAGGAGGAGGAGTTAGAGATAGGAAATAATGCAATTTCATGGGGTGCCGGTAGATGGTTACGGCCAGAGGCCGGTTGGGTTTGAGGTGTGTGTCTTCGTGCACAAAAGCACCTCGGGGGAAATAAACGGGGATCCCGATAGGCATTTCAAATAAAAAATAAATAATATGAATCAGATGGATACACACTTTATTTAAAATTCAGGTTTTAGAGAACTTTAACGACAAAAAAAAAACCTGAGGGCAAACTGACGTGTTCAATAAGTCACCAAAACGAATAATATATTTATTTTGAAAAGAAGAAATTAATGGCTGAATGATAATTAACAGGAACAGATAGATGTAGGCAGCCAGCTAAGAATAAAAATTTTATTTAAATATCGTCGACGTTTCGGGAACGCATCGCTCCCATCTTCAGGACGATAAATTGTTAATGTTGTTTAAATTGATACATGTAGGTCATACAAAATTATAATACCAATTTGCATATACCATCAAATGTATGTTTAATTGTCTATGAGAATTGTAGTAGATGCCTCACAGTCTTTTAATCTTGGTCATTGCTGATGCTTCGGGCCCGTTCAATAATAAATTAAGCCCAGTAACCTACTACAATTCTCATAAAGCCTCACTAATAAACAATACTCACATGCCGGGTTGCAAGAACGTATTTAACTGTTCTTTGAACGCTTTTGGTGCTTTAAACATTCCGCTAAATAATTTTGGGTTGCAAGAACGTATTTAAAGGTGATTGGTTCGTAAAAGCTCTATATAAACTAAAGGTTGAAATTCGTACCTTAAAACTATAAAGTACCCACTAACCTGATTTGTTTCATTGAAATAAAAAAAGAATTTGGTGGCTATATTATCACGGAAGAGAGGTAAGATATAAATACATTAATTTAATTGAGTTTTTTTTTTTTTAGTTTCTGAAACGTATTAAGCGATATTAATAATTATTATAGATTTTCATCTAATAAAGAGAAAAAGTGAGGTTATAGTATATTCCCAGTTTCTTTATAGCTAATTTAACATCTGACAGCCAGATCTACCAACGTATTTATTATTTTTATTTTACGATATTTAAATATTTAAACATTTTTTGTTTTGTAACCTAATATTAACAATTAAAATTTAAAGAATATAAATATAATTACTATTTTAATTTCTTTTATAATTTTGGTACTATTATAAATTATACAATTTGACAATGCGCCCTTGCGGTCAAATGGCCAACTACATAGAGAGCTGTCATTTTGGCTGTCCCAATCGTTTTGCATCTAACTATATATCTTAACAGTAGGGAATAGTTAACTATTCCTTTGGGAGGGAAAAGGAGGAGATACCAGTCCTGACAGGGACTGATTTTTGGGGAGTAGAGAGGTGAAGGGCCTCTCACTCCCAATATTGGAACCGGGTTAATGGCAATTACGCTAGATACCGGTACTTGGGTTTGGTGCGTGCCTCCGTGCACGATGCACCAGGGGTAAATAACCGGGGAATGATTTTTTTTGTAGGCTATTGAGGGTTTTTATGCCGTAATTTAAGCTTTTCCCTCAAATAAAAAAAAAAAAATCTGGTGTGACTGTCGCACAGCACACAACTTTCTCTTACCTTCGGTAATCGAAAGTTGTGTTCTGTGCTTGTCACACCAGATTTTTTGTGTCGACAAAATTTAGTTTCCGCCAATATATTAGAATTAAAGATGTCAAATTACCGAGACCAGAGTTACTGGTCACATTTACAATTTGTGAACCAGTGTATACGGATCTCGGAGAATAAGAAGTCAGATTTATGCCCCGATTAAAAAATTTTTTCTTTTCTCGGGTTCCTATATCTGAAACACACTTACTTTGCCATTGGCCAAATGGTTTCCCGACGTCAATTTAATTAAAAAAAAAAAAAAAAGATGTCAAATTTATAAACATGGGAAAATATTTATATTTTGTTACCATGGCAACCATTTCTCCTATCTTCTCTATGAAGCACAAGAGTAAAGTGTGCTTCAAACAATTTTGAGAGCAAAACGAGAATATACATTTGAAAGAGCATCTAAAAAATAATTGATTTTTGAATTTTAATCAAAATCGTTAGAGCGAATTTTGAGAAAATCGAAAAAACTGAAAAAGTACATCAGTAAAGTACTAGTACTCTTTGGCCGATTTTGATTAAAAGCTTATTTTTCCGGTCCCGGGGGTGTTTAACTTAAATATAAAATTTCAACCTCGTAGCTCAATTCCTTCATGCTTAAAATTGAACACACACACACACACCCACATACACACACACACACACACACACAGACACACAGACAGACAGACCATGTCGCGAAAACCACTTTTTTGGATTCAGGGGACCTCAAAACGTGAAGATCCATCAAAATCTCGACATCGAATTTTTGACATGAAACCAATACTTTCTCTCTATATATATATTACATATATACATAGGTAAGAGAAAGTAAAAAACTATTCCTTTAAAGTTGCTTTAGCAACAGCCTATAATTTTAAAGCCCAAAGCGATGTTTACTAACAGACTTTTAAATATTTACAGAACTGTTTTCTTGCAACCCGGCAACAATCTTGTTAAATATATCTATGACTTGGTAAGTCTGAATCGAGGTATTTTGAATACTATTATCTTATTCAAATATATAGATCTCGAAAAAATATTTAACAATTTATATTAATTGTTGAGCTGTAGGTAAAATTACGGAACATGATTAGGAAAGGTGAGCCAGCTGGAGGGAGGTCCAAAGGGGCAAAACGGTAATCTGTGTCAATATTTCAAAAAAAAATAGGTCATTTCTTTCAAGGGATAGGAAGACGGAAGCCAGGAGAGAAGAGAGGGAATCCTTAAAGATGAAAGTGAAACAAAAAAAAAAAAAATAGGAGGCCAACAACGAGGGAGTGCCTCTTCTCTCTCTCTCTCTCTCTCTTTGCATTCTTTGCCAAACGTCAATTTCTTATTTTTTGACCGAAATATTAAAACAACAATCATAGCTAGTTACGATATTTTAATTACCTTTCATTTGTCAATTCCAAATAAATAATTTAACAGATGTATGATGTCTTGGGAAATATAATGGGGACACGTTTGTTTTTTAGTTCACCCTCACTTCTATTGTAGCTAGGAAATAGATAGATAGGCCTAAATAAATAATGTTTAACAAGTATTTATTCTAATAAAAAAAATCTGGTGTGACTGATCGCACAGCACACAACTTTCTGTTACCTTCGGTGCTTGTCACACCAGATTTTTTGTGTCAACATGTATTTAGTTCCCGACAGTAGGGTACAGATTTGAATTCAGACGCAAAATTTATAAGTATGGGAAAATATTTATATTTTGCAACCACTTCCTCCTAGCTTTTCTATGAAGTACAAGAGTAAAGTAGTCTTCAGAAGATTTCAATCGCAAAATGAGAATATACATTTGAAAGAGCATCTTAATTGATTTTTAATTTAAAAAAAAATCGTTGGAGCGAATTTTGAGAAAATCGATAAAAACTGAAAAAGTACATCAGTAAAGTATTAGTATTCTTTGGCCGATTTTGTTCAAAAGCTTCCTGTCACGTACCAGGAGGTTGTGTAATTTAAATATAAAATTTCAACCTACTAGCTCAATTCCTTCATTCTTAAAATTGGATACACACACACACACACACACCCCACACTGATTTTTTATTATTCGGTGAACATCAAACCAATTCCCCGCAGGGAACCTGATGTCACCCATTTATTGGTCCTCTTTTCTTTTACATTACAGATTTTTTTTTTAATTATTAATAATTACAATTAAATATTATAATGCATTTAAAGGTAATGTACTTCACGGGGGGGACTCCCTCGGGCGCTACCTCGACGCGGCCGTCGATTTTTTGCTCTTGAGGTGGTCATAAAGAAGCGCGCAAAGTTCATGTGTGAACCCCACAACACTCTGGTGGTAATATGACTTAGGGTTCCACGTGTGACTCCGAGTGATGTAAGGGCCTGGATTGAGTTAAGGGACCAAACTCCCTTCCAAGGAAGTGTTACACCTTCCACCCAGAAACGAAGCTTTCCGTGGACCTTTTCTGCGGCCTCATAGAACGGTCTCAGGTCGTACTTCTCTCTCTCGACAGACCATGTCGTGAAAACCTCTTTTTGGATTCAGGGGACCTCAAAACGTATATCTCGACATCGAATTTTTGACATGAATCCAATACTTTCTCTCTATATATATTAACATATATAGAGGTAAGAGAAAGTAAAAAAAAAAAACATTCCGTGCAAAAGAAAGGAATAAATTTTACTGATAAAAAAATATGATTATTGTCAGCCGACATTGAAGATGGCCTAGATCTGGGAGTCGAAACGTCAGAAATGAGAGTGTTAATTTAATTGACTTCCCAATTCTTTCACTAAAAAGATTATTATTATTTAATCAAATCACCTCAATTACGTCATCTGCTCTTATTATTCATGTATTCGATTAAATGCCAATGAATTCAAGAAAAGTGCCAAGGGGCTGATGCACCTCGAAGGGTCGCTATAAAGAGAAAGTACCCCCCCCCCCCCCCCCCCCCCCCCCCCCCCCCCGCCCCCTCGACCTTGTTCACAATGGTTGGCTGTTGATCTCCATCCTCTTCAATTATGAACTTGTTGAAAGAGATTTTCAAATCGACCGACCCCGCCTCGAGACTTTTTGCCCAAAACAATAATAATAATTTAGTGATTATATCATAGATGGAAATTTTATTAATGAGGGGCTTGCTTGACTTTTCGGCTTTTCTCTCAATCAAAGAAAATAGAAATTTGTCTCAAAACAAACACACCAGCTGAAAGGATATTAGAGAGAGACACAATCCTATTTCTTTTATTTTTATTTTTCAATCTGGATAGCGAAATTTTGACATTAATCCAATACTTTCTCTCTCTCTCTCTAATATATGTATATATTGACATACTAGCCGCGCGTTCGCGTCTAACCAGGGGGCTTCGCTCTCCTGGACCCTCCCTCGGCTGGCTCGGGCCCGCCTGCGGCAGATCCTTGCTTTTTCTTCATTATAGAAAGAATTTTTTTTTTAACACTCCCTTTTTCCATTCCACACTGTCTTTTCGGCAACTCAGGCCATATAAGACATTTACGATAACCGTTATTGATTTAATATACATATATGGGGTCCAGGCATTATTATTTAAGCCATTTGGTATCCAAATAGCTTAAATAAAATCATCGGACTGCCTGGGGTCCGAACTCTGCGACGTTTGGTATACGAGGTTAGCACGCTAACCTCTACACCAAGCCCCGAGGGCAAGAAAATTATTATTATTATTATTATTATTATTACTACTAATCCAATTCAGTGTCTGCCAAGGGCGGATACAAGGGGGGTGAAGGGGATAATTCACCCCCTCCCCCGAGATTTGAAAAATACCTTTTTTTCGCAAACAAATTTATTTTTAATATAAAATTTTTAAAATTAACGCTTAAAAATTTGGGAGGGGTGTATTTATATTCTGGCAAACAAGTACAGAATGTGCTTTTAAATTACCGAAATTAGAAAAAAATAGTGTGCTGTGCGACGAGTCACACCAGATTACCCCCCCCCCGAGAAACACCTCTGGATCCGCCCTTGGTGTCTGCTTGAGGATTTGTTTACATTCATAGAATATATAAATGCAAAAGAATACATAGATATTTCTCTATACATTTCCATAAGAAAAAGTCGTAACTTTAGGACTCAAAAAGTTTTAGGAATTTCGGAACCCGAGTATTTTTCCTGGACTCTCCATAACGTCCTTTATAAGACTGCAAAATTTCGTTTCAAAATTCAAACGTGAAGTTGGCTAAACAGAACGTGACAGACGGACAGACGGACACTCCGTAATTATTATATATAGATTGAAGCTTAATGAGTGATGCCGAGAGAAATGTAGACCGAAACTCCTCAAACGCTAATTTTTCGGCAAGGGTGCAGGATGGGGAAAAAACAAAAATAAAATTATTTATAATTTTCCCCAAATGAGTTTATTATCCTGATATTTCGAAGGCACAAAAGGCTCTTCTTCTTCGAGGAAGCTGAAAATAATTACAATGTTACCAAAATATTTTTTTTTTACAATAGTTTAACATAAAAGGCATTGTTATACCTCATTTAACACTCTGCTAACATTATAATGACAGCCAAGATTTTTTGCATAAACAAAGCCATTTGACCTCGGTTACTCGAGTGGACATTCTGATTAGATAATTTTATTACAATTTTATTTATTCTTTATTTTTTTCAAATTAAATGGTATTAATATAACATTAGTTTAAATCTATTTAAATCCAGGCTTTATTAGTTTATTCAACCTTTAGTCAATTGGAAGATTGTATCTATTAATTTCCTCCAGTACGTTTTCAACTTGGTCTCGTTTTAATGCTGTAATGCAATCGTCAACATACTGGAAGAAAAAGAACAAGGGTTGATTTTGTCTATAACCCGTTTTATGAAAATCATGCATAACTAAAATTTGCAAGAGCAGGTTTATGGCTTCTGTTTATGCAAAAAATCTTGGCTGTCATTATAATGTTAGCAGAGTGTTATATGAGGTATAACAATGCCTTTTATGTTAAACTATTGTAAAAAAAAAAAAAAATATTCTGGTAACATTGTAATTATTTTCAGCTTCCTCTGAAGAAGAAGAGCCTTTGTGCCTTCGAAATATCAGGATAATAAACTCATTTGGGGAAAATTATAAATAATTTTATTTTGTTTTCTTCCCATCCTGCACCCCCTTGCCGAAAAATTAGCGTTTGAGGAGTTTCGGTCCATTATATATAGATATTGAAATAATTTTATTTTATCAAATAAATTGGGAATATTTCATTGCAATATATTGGCAACATTGTTTTGCAATATTCCCCCGAATGCTTAAAAGCGCGGACAGGGAATGTTGCCGAACGGCAATATTTCGAATGTTGTGTGCTGCAACATTCCAGCAATATTTTGTGCTGTCTCCGTAAATCGTTGAATAATTAAAATAAAAGAAATCTAAATATGTAAATAACTTCACGTTTATGTCAATATCACAGTATTATAATTATTAATTTCCAAAAAAAAAAAAAAAGAAAAGATTTATTTCTTATCCATCTCTCTCATCGTTAATGAGATATATTCCAAATAAAAACAAGATACGTATGGATGTGTGTGTGATTTATGCTAATAATAAATGTGAATTTGTCAAAAAGCTTGTTTGTTTGAGGTATATTTCAAGAGGAAAGGTCGGTCATAGGCCCGTGGAGGAAAGTTGTGTGTGTTTGCAAGCAACTTCATCTGACTGGCCTGGAAAGGAGAGGGTCCTCGGGGGAAGAATGCAGAGAAATCGATGGATTCAAATCGCATCTCAAGATTAGATGAATGAATGCTGGCATTCCGGTACATGCGAGAAGAGAAAAAAATTTAACAAGAGGAATGATTAAAAATACAAATATTGAAAAAGTTTTGTAGACCAAAACGAGTACGGGAAGAACCATATTAATAAATAAATAAATATTACAAATAATTAATTCTTGAATTAATTTATGATCAAGTGTATGATTTTGATTTACAGTTGTTTACTAATAAATTTTAAAGTGAAACTTTTATTTGTTGGCCTCGCTCTTCTATCAGCATGTCGCTTTACAAGCCGTGACGTCAAAGGCCTTGACGCTACAAGCCATGGCGTCACAAGCCGTGACGACAAAAATAGGAGAAATTTGAAATTTATTATATATGACCAAAATTTTACTTCTAAAGGTCACTCCCCATCAGAACAACAAAAAGAACTGTTGAAACAGTTGATTGTTGAAACACCTTTTTGCCCAAAAATTTATGGAGTCCCTAAAATTCACAAACAATCGAACCCTCTGAGACTAATCAATTCAACAAAAAATAGCCCTCACTAAAGTTATGAAATACATAGCGCAAGTTGTGTCGTGTGTAACATCGGAAAGCAGAAAAATGCTAAAAAACTCATTTGAAGCCTATAAATTGTTAAAAAACGTCGTACTTCCCAATGATCATATACTTATCTCGTTCGATGTTGTTTCACTATTCAACTCGATCCCTATAGAACTTATTTATGAAATTAATTAAAAAGTATTGGTCCCCTAATAGAAATAAACACCTGCCTTACATTCAAGAAAAATTTCATCAAAATTACAAAATTTTGCCTGGAAAATTCTTATTTTAAATTTAATGATAATTATTTTAAACAAAAAGAAGGTATGGGAGATGGGTACAAACATGGCACCTGCTCTTGCAAATTTAGTTATGCATGCATGGGCGTAACTAGAGAATCTGGCTGGGGGGGGCCATGGGACCAGCCATCCTCGCGGGGGGGGGGGCATGGGACCAGATAACCTCGGTGGGCGAGTCATTCCACGTCAAATCGATACACTTTTTAACCTCACCATCTCAGATTACAGAGAAAAATTAATTAAAACAACCCTTGCGTTAGTTTTTTGTCATAATTGGGAAAAATTACACAGGCTAACAGAGATTTTGGTACCGAGGGTATTTTGAGCTGATCTCCGAGTATATGCGACGTCCTTTTTTCCAAAAATGTCGTCCGTTTTGCTCGAATAGCTCTAGTTTTAGAGATATAGAGAATATAACGTTTTAATTGAAATTCTGCTCTAAAGTGGCTCTTATTTTGAGTTTTCTAGATTTTTTTATGGTGTTTTCTCTTAAAAATATACAGATAGCTAAGATACCTAGAAAATCTAGAGATTCTGCCCAATCAGAAGTGATTTAGTGGTGCAAAACACGGCTAAAAATTGAAAAAAATTCAATTTTTCCAGCCATCATTCATTCGTGCAAATCGGTTAATTATTAACGAAATTATAAACAAAATAGTTAATCTACAAATCAAAGATAAGAAAATTTTATGATAAAGATGTTGTTTTGCTTAGAAGAATTCTTGGGTGTAGTGATAGCGCTGAAATAACAAGTTTATAATTTCTTTAATAATTAACCGATTTGCACAAAGGAATGATTTCTGGAAAGCTAAAGAGTTACAGAATATCGTACCATAGGCGTAGCCACGGGGGGATTTGGGGGTTCAAACCCCCCCCATTGGACCCAAGCCATGACTAGATATTTAAGCTCTGTAATACAAAATACTTTTTCTCTCTATATATTTCATTTATAGGGTAAGAGAAAGTAAAATATAATAATTTTCTCTACCTTAAAAAAAAAAAAATTAAATAAAACGCAAAAAATTCTAGAAAATTGAGAATTTTTCAATAGAAAAGAAATGATTTTTGTTATGCTTTATAAAAAATTAAAGCCGCTTAAAATTGATTAAATCTCGCAAAATGAAAAATAATAAAAATTATTATATAAATAAATTTATTATTTATTTTTTCAAAATAGATCTGAGATGGGACTCTGGTCAAGAGAAACAGAGTGACACCGGTATTTTAGGCCCATAGACATAAATTTAAGAGAGTTGCATTTTTTATTGTCTGATACGAGGTGATTGAAAAAATTGCGGCACTTAATTAAGAAAGGGCGGGCCCGAGCCACCTCGAGGGGGGGTCCAGGAGGGCGAAGCGAAGGTGGGGTAAGTGGATAGTCATATATTTCATTAGACGCCCTATACTGCCCTATTAGTCGGGGGGGGGGAGAAATAATCCTAAACCCCCCCCATCGAAAATTTCTGGCTACGCCTATGTATCGTACATATATGTTTTTTGTATTCAGAGATGTTAAAAAATTTTAGGGTTGTCTAAAGTTAAGAAAACTGGAAAAATTGAATTTTTTTCAACTTTTAGCCTTGTTTTGCACCACTAAATCACTTCTGATTGGGCAGAATCTCTAGATTTTCTATGTATCTTAGCTACCTGTATATTTTTAAGAGAAAACACCATAAAAAAATCTAGAAAACTCAAAATAAGAGCCACTTTAGAGCAGAATTTCAATTAAAACGTTATATTCTCTATATCTCTAAAACTAGAGCTATTCGAGCAAAACGGACGACATTTTTGGAAAAAGGACGTCGCATATACTCGGAGATCAGCTCAAAAATACCCCCGGTACCAAAATCACTGTTAGCCTGTGCAGAGGCTTACAGAGGCAGTTGGGGGCCTCGGGCGGCACTAGAAGAAAGGGGGCCTTATATTGAATTTTTTTTTTTTTTTGGGGGGTGCTCATCTTTAAATATCCTTCTCCTCCATATACAAAAATATTTTTAAAATACCGTATATCCCTGAACCCCAAGGGGCCCGGGGCCTCTCAAAGAGAAATTTTCATTAAATTTTGTTTTTTCTAAATTTTTCCGTTTTTACTTGGGCCCTGAGGCCCCGGGGCCTATTTAAAGAGAAATTTTCATTAAATTTTCTTTTTTTTTTTAATCAAAATTTTCCCATTTTTACTTGGTTCTGAGGGCCCCGGGGCCCCTCCGAAGGAAAATTTTTATTAAATTTTGTTTTTTTTTTTTTATCTAAATTTTTCCGTTTTTACTTGAGCCCTGAGGGCTCCGGGGGCCTCTCAAAGAGAAATTTTGTTTTGTTTTTCTAAATTTTTCCGTTTTTACTTGAGCCCCGAGGGCCCTGGGGCCTATTTAAAGAGAAATTTTCATTAAATTTTCTTTTTTTTTTAATCAAAATTTTCCCATTTTTACTTGACTCTGAGGGCCCCGGGGCCTCTCAAAGGGAAATATTTAATTTTTTTTATATATATATATGAGGGCCTATGCCGGCTCGGGCCTGGGGCGGACCTCCCCCCCTCGGTACGCCACTGAGCCTGTGTAATTTTTCCCAATTATGACAAAAAACTAACGGTTTCAAACTTGGATTTTAAATGTTGACTGCTTCAAATAAACTATGGTTATTTTTCAAAATTTTAATCTCATATTTGGACATTTTATACACAATATAGAATCGTAAATAAATACAAAATTTCATAAGAATTGGAAAAAAAAAAAATTTTAAATGCCTAAAAAGTTCTAAAGGGGACCCCCTTTTGAATCGAAATTAACATACAAATCCCTATAGGAAATTAACATTGTTCCTATGCGAAGATAAGGTGGAAAGGGAATTTAAAAAAGAGTAGAGAGAGAGACGATAATGTTTGCAAGTGAGAGAGAGACATATATGTTTTCTTTGAAACAATTAAAGACACAAATAAAAAATAAAAAAAATAAATGGGAATTTAAATAATAATTGATTTTTTTAATCTAATAAAAAGAAAAAGATTTAAATTCCGTTACCATGGCAACCATTTCTATCTTTCCTATGAAGAACAAGAGTAAAGTGAGTGCTTCAGAAGATTTCAACGGCAAAATGAGAATATACATTTTAAAGAGCATCTAAAAAATAATTGATTTTTGAATTTTTAAAAAAAAATCCTTGGGGGGAATTTTGAGAAAATCGAAAAAAACTGAAAAAGTGCATCAGTAAAGTACTAGTACTTTTTGGCCGATTTTGTTCAAAAGCTTATTTTGAGCGTGTGGGAAGGTACCTAAGTTAAATATAAAATTTCAATCCGGTAGCTCAATTCCTTCATGCTAAAAATCTGTCCACACATACAGACACACACACACGCACGCACACACACACACACACACACACACACACATACATACACACAGACCAATTTGCGGGACCCACTTTTTTGGACTCAGGGGACCTCAAAACATGTATATCCATCAAAATCTCGACATCGAATTTTTGACATGATCGCAATACTTTCTCTCCTATATATTTCATATATAGGGTACGAGAAAGTAAAAATATATAAAAATAACTAAAAATAACAATTACCCAACACCTTTAATAAACAAAATTATAAACAAAATAAAAACAAAAATAACAAAACCACCCCCCCATCTGCCCCAATTAATAATCAAATAGAAAAAGAAAGTTTTGGTTTTTTCCCGATTACTTTTACCCATAATTTCAATAAAATTAAAGCCATTTTTCATAAATATAAAATAAATGTTATCCCTAAAACAACTGGAAACTTGATGTTCTTATACAATACAAAAGATAAAGATAAAAAAGATAAGACCCATAGCACGGTTTATCAAATCGAGTGCAAAGACTGTAATAAAGTTTATATTGGGAACACAAAAAGAGCATTGAAATTGAGGGTTGGTGAGCATAGAAGGTCGGTTGGTAAAACTAACAATATTACAGCCCTACAACAACATGCGCAAGATTTGAGCCACAATTTCAATTTTGATGTGGATACAGTTAAAATTCTCTGTAGAGAAGAAAACTGGTACAAAAGATATTTCAAAGAATCTTGCTACATCCACCTTAATATTAAAAGGGCAGTAAATTTTAGAATGGACACAAATAACTTAATGGGTGAATATAAAATTCTTTTAACGCATAAATAGCTTTCCTCTTCGGCCAGCATCTCGTTTTTTGTTTTTGTTTTTGTTAAACAATAGTGTCTTTTCCTACTGTCCTGATATTTTTAATAAAAATTAAAATTTTATTAATGTAAAAAATAAATAGGCCTAAATGAATTTTGTGTATATAAAAAATGTATTGATTATTAGTTTAAGAAAAAAGAAAGAAGAAAAATAAAAAATAATTGACTAAAGGTTGAATAAACTAATAAAGCCTGGATTTAAATAGATTTAAACTAATGTTATATTAATACATTTAATTTGAAAAAATAAAGAATAAATGAAATTGTAATTAAAATTATCTAATCAGAATGTCCACTCGAGTAACCGAGGTCAAATGGCTTTGTTTATGCAAAAAATCTTGGCTGTCATTATAATGTTAGCAGAGTGTTAAATGAGGTATAACAATGCCTTTTATGTTAAACTATTGTAAAAAATATTTTGTGTAACATTGTAATTATTTTCAGCTTCCTCTGAAGAAGAAGAGCCTTTTGTGCCTTCGAAATATCAGGATAATAAACTCATTTGGGGAAAATAATAAATAATTTTTATTTTGTTTTTCCCCATCCTGCACCCTTGCCGAAAAATTAGCGTTTGAGGAGTTTCGGTCTACATTTCTCTCGGCATCACTCATTAAGCTTCAATAAATAATTTTATTTAATGAAAAAAACCCCGCACGCCCAGGATTTGAACACGGATCTTATTTGTGGAGAGTCGGTACCCTTACCCTTACCTGCTACTCAGAGAATTAAAAGTTAAAAGATTAAAAATATTTCCTTCCATTTTACATTTCGTATACAATGGTGCATATAAATTATGAATTTTTACTTTCTCTTACCTATATGTGTTAATATATATAGAGAAAGTATTGGATTCATGTCAAAAATTCGATATCAAGATTTTGACGGATATACACGTTTTGAGGTCCCTGAGTCCAAAAAAGTGATTTTCGCAACATGGTCTGTCTGTCTGTGTGTGGGGGGGGAGTGTGTGTCTGTATCCAATTTAAAGCATGAAGGAATTCAGCTAGGAGGTTGAATTTTTATATTTAAGTTAGACACCCATCTAGGTCGTGAAAATAAGCTTTTGATCAAAATCGACCAGAGAGTACTAGTACTTCACTGATGCACTTTTTTGATTTTTTTTCTATTTTCTCAAAATTCGCTCCAAAGATTTTGATTAAAATTCATAAATCAATTATTTTTTAGATGCTCTTTAAAATGTATATTCTCATTTTGCTCTTGAAATTGTTTAAAGACCACTTTACTCTTGTACTTCATAGGAAAAATAGGATAAATGGTTGCTATGGTAACAAAATATAAATAATCGTATATAGGTGGAAAAGATTTTCTGAAAATTCAGAATTTTTCCATAGGAAAGTATTGAGTTTTTTGTTTTAAAAGCACTTAATGATTGCCTACTAAATACAAAAATATTCTCAAGATTGATCTCAAAGATCGTACGTTTTGAAAGATGGCAAAAGAATCTTAATCTATCTATTTAGGTACAGGCCGGACTAAAACGCACACACTCTTTAAATAGCTGTTCGTATCAAATTTACTTTCTAACTAAAGTTGCCCCTGTTGATAAATTAAAGGCAAGTGTACAATTTGATAGTTTAAACTTATAGGCTTTCCTATAAGAGAGATTTTTAGACGCTCTTTAAAATGTGCATCAGTAACATTTTTCGTGAGATTTGTTTGAAGTATACTTTACGGATGTAGTAGTTCAGATTGTTCCAATTCACTTTCCGGCTCTTCCTTCCATAGAGCCAATGCTAAATCCCCAAATGGGGATTTGCATGTTAATTTCGATTCAAACAGTATCCGTCGAGGGTGGATGACTGGGGAGTGGGTAAGTCAGGGAGAGTTATCTGCTCGCAAAAAAAAGTAAAACAAAGAAAATATAAAAATAAAATAATTTATTAAAAATTTAAGAAAAAAAGAGATAAAAAAAAATTTATTTGAATTGAAAAATTTATTATTATATTTTTTTAATAAAAAAAAAAAAAAAAAAAACATTCAAAGGAAAAGGAAATAAGCTTATGTGGCTTCTTCGTAAAAATTAGTGGCGTTTTGGTCCTAAGTGGTCGCCTTCGTCAGGACACAATTGAAAGCTGTTGGACGTTTCGGTCCTCTTCTGGAAAGCGAAGAAGATGAGAAGAGAGGCGGTGTGTGTCTTGCTTTCTCTTCCAAAGAAGGGTGAATTTTAATACACTGACTGCTCATGGCCAGTGTAGCAATCTAATGCCAAGACGCTGGCAGTCCAATTGCCGACAGCCGAGTCTTGAGGATATTGGCGGCCCAACCGCCGACAACAGATTGGTATGATGAGCTTACAGCCCGCAAAATAATGATGTAGATCTGAGAGCTTTGCCAGCCCGCAAACGAGTGATGTTACTTCTTGTCGACGACGGCCAATTTTCTCTCTTGGAGAAGGGAAAAGAAGGGATTAACTTATTATTTTCAATATTTTGTGGAATTTTGTGAGGGAAGCTTCTTTACGTCTCTTCCACAGGACAGGATGTCACAGCAACTCCCTCTCCTCGTAGAGCCGCCAGGGAACTATTGTGGTGAGATCCAATATTCCAATCCAGTGGCTCCTTGAGGATTTCTTTTCATTAAATAAATATTTTTATCCACACTGATAAAGAAACGCATCCATTCGTGGCCGTACCAATTCTTTTGTTACAGCTAGTAGACTATAATATTTTTGATAGTTTATATTTAAACATTTAAATTAAATGAATGACGTTTTTATTATTTACCCCGGCCTAATATCCATTTCATTTTTTATTTTACCTTTTATAATAAAAAAAAAAATTATTTCCTTACAACTTTTATTTGAAATGGCTTTTTGTTGTTGTTGTTGTTGTGTCTATAAAATTCAAACGAGTTATGAGAACTCATAAACCTAACACCAGTTTTTTTTTTTTTTTTTCATATCGAAATTCTAATATGTTAACATCAAAAAGAAAGCATAAAAAAGTCCTCAAATAACTCACTCACTTTAAAATCAAAACGTTGTGACGTTTCGAGCTGTGACGTCATTTTTATAATATTAATCGTTATATTTTAGATTGCTCTTTTTTTTTGTTTATAGATAATCACAAAAGAGAGACAATTTGTATGCAAATAGATTAATCATTTCAATGCTGATTTTTTTTTTCTCTATCTATTTATATTATAGAATAAAAAAAGATTGATTAATATTGCTCTAGCATTTGGACAAAATCAAAAGATTTTGTTGATAAAATATTTACTAGATATAAATATAATAAGTATTTAAAGGATGTCTGTCTGTCATGCACAGAATTTAATTTTGATAAGAGGTTATATAAATATATATATATATATAAATATATATATATATATATATATATATATATATTTATATACGATCTACATCTCCTTGTTTTTATTCAATCAAAAAAGATTCCATTTTTTTAATGTCTAATTAATAATTAAATCTTTAATAATAATTCCGATTATAAAAACCAAGTTCTCATCCTTCCCTTTGGAGAGCATGGGCGTAGCTAGAGGAGCCCCGGAGGGGGGGGGCACAGAAAATTCCAGTGATCTAAATTTTTTTGTCACTTTTGATTATTGTATTTAAGTTGTGAGTTTTGCATTTTTTAGCAGTTAACCATTCCAATTTCAAGGATCTACTATCTCCTGTCTATGTTTTTGCGAGGGATCTCGTTGAAAATAAAAATGGTTCCTGACAGCCATAATAATAATTAAAAAAAAGAATTAAATTTGACAATCATTTGGTTGATTCTGGAGATGATCTGATTAAGGCCTCCTGAAATAATGTCTCCCAGGTGATCCATGGTCTGAAGAAGAGGGGTGACTTCCTCACCTCTAGTCTTAGGAAGGGTTGATTGGTGCTAATGATTTAATTATATTGATACACTAAAAAAAAAGAGATGTGGATCGTATATAAATGCAGATATATATCAATATTTACTAAGAATAATAATACATTAATAGGTGCATTTTGATTAAAATATTTTGCAAATTAAATGCAAAAAAATGTTTTTTTTTTTTTTTTTTTTTATTAATTAATTTTTAATAATCAAAGAACTTTTAATAAATTTTCGACAACATTTTTCGGAAAATATAAATCAAAATGTATTAATTATATCATTATTTATAAAATAATAATTGTGAGATTTAATTTTAAATTTTTATTTTATAACCTATTAAACTATGACCTATGGGCTCTAGTTAAAGGAATAAATTAATAAAATAAAAAAAAACTCTGAAACTAGATAACGGATTTTTATGGGATTTTTTTTTTCAATTTTAAGAAAAGAATTTGATTTACGGTTTAACTGTGATTTATTTGTAAATATTACTATTTAATAACCTTTGCAATATTAACTGAATTGTACTTGAAGAAGGCCAGAGAAACGTTGTTTACAGTTAAACCGAAAATCAAATTACCAACTGTGAAAGCTTAAACTCCACATTTCGGGTAAAACCCCTCATTTAGGTTGTCTAGAAATAAAAATTTAACAAAAATTAGACAATAACGAAACCACTCTGAGTAAAGGTAAAAGAAAGTAAAGTAGCAGAGGGTGTGGGTGTATGAAAGAGAGATATTTTATCTGTATATTCTACAGATGGACGTATTATATAAACAATTTAATTAAATTGAGTTGTTTTGTCAGAGGGTCTTTATATTTGACCAAGCAGGTTAAAGCCACACCCCCCACCCCCACCCCCCACCCCCCACCCGCTCCTCTCATTTGCTTCTTCTTTTACCCTCACAGGTACAATAACAGCAACAACAACAACAACAAACCAACATCAAATCATATACTCAATTTTAAATTTTAATTTTTTTTTTTTCGCTCTCTAATGATTTATTTATTTTTTTATGATGATATTTACGGAGAGGAGCCGCTGCTGCTTTATATTTGTTTTTCACATTTTAATTTTTTTTTTTTTTTTTACCGAGAGAGAAAAGATAATTACAATAATTAGCGATTCTAAATGTTACGTTTAATTTTCATTGGTTCTTGTTTTTTTTTTTATTTATTCATTTCAAATTATCCCACTTTTGGTATATCATACAGCTTTAGTATTCAGGGAAAATGTGAATTTAAAAAAAATCAACAACTCATTTTTTTGTTTTTATTATGAGCAAGATTTAAGAGAGAAATTCTTAATTAGGGAGAAATACTAGCTGCGCCACTGCGCCTGTGGTGGACCTTCGTCGTTAATCGATTGCCGCAATTTTTCAGGAGATTGAGATAAATATATGAGGACCTATATGGTCTAAGCATAACTGGCTTATAAATTATACATTATATTATTAATATTTTCTTTTATATATTCCAATTATAATCAAATAAAAAATTATTAT
>JAKCPI010012434.1:0-28317 GCA_023213315.1 Euborellia annulipes | reverse complement strand
AACACTTTTTCTTCTACGGTGCACTGTTCTCGGAATTATTATTTTTAACATAGAAAAATACGAATAGACACTCATACGTGGCAGTATCATCACATCTGGGTTAACATTTGAACACAAAATATTAGAACATAGTTTTATTTGCCCCATGCACACAAGTACCGTGAAAAAATATACAATTCTGGTGAGTCATCGTCCGTCCCTAATTATATTGGACGGTTGGCCTTGAGAAAATCTGCCTGCGAGGTGAAATTGTGGTTGTTGATCGTGGGCTAAAGACTTCTATCGATTCAAGTACTGAAAGGGGGTGATGGGTTCGATGAATATTTGAAGGACAAAACATCTGTAACGATACATAAACATTGTCGTAAAGCATACACCCGGAAGAGCAGCATCCTAACAAGCCAAGTCAAAGAGTTCTGGAATATCACTAATTGATATCTTCGAACATCTGTGTAGGTGGAGGATAATTATCGGTGTCAAACACTATCTACTGAATATCTTCTCGAACGATTGCTGCAGCTGCTTCAGTATTCTCAACCTCTCTTCCTTTCATTTTGCTTTTTCTTCCTCGCTTCTTAACAAAACTTTGCTGAGGACGTCATGCTGGTTGTCCGTCAAAGCAAATGAATGTTGAACTCCAAATTTATCTTTCTATTCTTGTATTGAAAATTGACTAATCATCACTGATTTTCAATAAATGCAGATATTTCTTCCATCGCTGAAGTAATAGAATCATTTTCCGGACAACCGATTTTCACCTCCACTAATGGGTTGAAGTCAAGGGTTGAAACTTGAGACACTCTTCGTCGAAGATGCTGCGCTTTTTTCATTTCAGCCGTTTTATCTGCTTCATTTGCCACAGAACAAACAATATTTCTTGAAACAAAAAGACGATTCATTACTTCGTACTCTAGTACGAGGAGGACTAATCCCAGATGTCGTAGCTATCTCCGCCTCACGCTGTCTTTAGCTGCGGCGTGCTGCTCTTCCGGGTGTATGCTTTACGACCCTGCTTATGTATCGTTACAGATGTTTTGTCCTTCAAATATTCATCGAACCCATCACCCCTTTCAGTACTTGAATCCATTAAAGTCTTTAGCCCACGATCAACAACCACAATTTCACCTCGCAGGCAGATGTTTCTCAAGAGGCCAACCGTCCAATATAATTAGGGACGGACGATGACTCACTCAGAATTGTATATTTTTCACGTACTTGTGTGCATGGGGCAAATAAAACTATGTTCTAATATTTTGTGTTCAAATGGTTAACCCGATGATGCATACTGGCCACGTATGAGTGTCTATTCGTATTTTCTATGTTAAAAATAGCCATAATTCGAGAACAGTGCACCGTAGAAGAAAAAGTGTTGAGATATTTTTTGTAGACAATTTTACGATCTACAAACTTTGTCTAAACCATTTTTCGATAGCTCTCGTTGTTTCAGAGATATACGCAAAAAACGCAAATTTGTGACCTTTGACCTCAGAATCCAAAAAAACAACGCACAAGCGGGATCGATGGGGGCTTTTGACATATAATTTGTAATGACGTATTCAAGACCTGCACAAAAATCCAGCTTGTTGGGAATTAATGCAAACTGGAATCATAATTTAGTCTATTTTTGACTGGACTACTAGTGAAGCCTCACATTTATTAAATAATTTTACTTATAAATATTTTCCTATAATTGAGCCTTCTTGGGTTCTGATGTATTATCTGAAACTCCTCTTGACCCCCTAAGTTCTTAGGCAACTACTTGAGGTTTTTTTACTTTTTTTTATTTTTTATTAATTTTTATTAATTTTTTTATTCTTTCTCTTACCCTATATATGAAATATATAGAGAGAGAAAGTATTGGATTTTTCGTCATCTATGACTATTTAGACCCCGCTCCTATTTATTTAGATCTCCTGAGGTTTCTATCTATTTTAATCTTTTTTTTTAAATCTCAATTTTTTAGAAATTATTATTATTATTATTTGAAATTCCAATCGGAACCCCATTTATTTACCTAAAGTGTTTTTGTGTACATAGACTCACACCTCAAACCCAACCGCCATCTGGTTGTAGCCATCTATCGGCACTCCTTGAAGTTACATCAATTCCTATTTCTAGCTAATGAACTGATCCTTATTTCTAGTTCCATCTGGTTTCCTTTATTTAACCTAGGGAGGATGTCATAGTTTGGGAAGGAACTACCTCAGCACCAGCGTATAGTCTACTCCTTTCCAAGAATGCATCACTGAAAGGGAACCTCCCCCAATTTTTTTTTTTTTTTTTTTTTGTCTATTCTACAATGTATAGCTATTTCTATAATACAAGTAAAATTTCTTTGTTAATTATCTACTCAAATTTACTTTTAATTAATATTAATAATTAGACCGTAAATGGCAAAATGAGTTTAATATTATACAAACACTATATTAGAACGTAATTGGGTATTTTGACGTCATAAAAACCTTCATCGGATTATGACAGACACACGGTCAAAGCAAATTAGCTAGTAAATTTTTTCTCTCTTTTGGATATTAAATGGAATAACTAAACTCTGCTAATACTGTTATTCCATATTTGTTTCAAATTTAAACCAAAATATTTTTAATTGTGTTTTGACTTCCCTAAAACTCTAAGTTATGTTGTTTCATAAAATATGTTAAATAAAAATTAATTGACTCGCCTGAATCAGCACATGAATAAAAATTAATTTTCTCACCCTTCTTCTTAAATCCTCTGCTATCACTTCGTACCATCATTAAAATTTTATATTTGAAATTATTTCTTTCAAAGTTTTATTAAAAAAAAAAAGAAGCATACGTAAAAGATTTGATTTATTATTTTTTCAAGAAAAATTATTTTAAAGTAGAGAGAAAATGTAATTGGGTAAGGGGATGAGATGATAATATCAATTTTCCATTCTTTCTCGAGAAAATAAATAACATCCTATTCGCCATTTTTCTCTCTAGCCATCCATTCCATTTGGGCCGCTTGTTTACTGAAACTTTGGCTCCTTTTTTTTTTTGTGGAAAAAAATAAAAATAAAAAAGACAATCGATCTGATGGAGAAACAATATTTCCGACTGGCTGAGTGCCATTTTAGGGAATGCCACTTTGATGGGTTAATTTTGAGGGGCAAATGCGAACCATCCGTCTCACATTCGTTCGATTCTATATTTAGATGTTTTATACAAGAAGAAAACCAATCAAAATTTCATCCCGATCACCCACCATTGTCTATTTCTTACCAGACAGGGAACAAACAACCTCCGTCTCTTCATAAACCAAAAAATATTTTTATTTAGAAAAAAATAAAATTACTCTATTAAATATTTTATAGAAATTATTTATTATTTTTCTTTAGATATCAATTAATATTTATTTTATTTATTAGATTAAATTCATATCATCATTTTACTTTCTCTTATCTATATATGAAATATAGGCCTATAGAAAGTATTGCGATCATGTCAAAAATTCGATGTCGAGATTTTGATGGTCCCTGAGTCCAAAAAAGTGGGTCCCGCATATTGGTCTGTCTGTCTGTCTGTCTGTGTGTGTGTAACGATTTTAAGCTTGAAGGAATTGAGCTGCGAGATTGAAATTTTATATTTAATGAAATTTTATATTTAAGTTAGGTCCCCTTCCGGACGCTAAAAATAAGCTTTTGAACAAAATCGACCAAAAAGTACTAGTACTTTACTGATGTACTTTTTCAGTTTTTTTTTAATTTTCTCAAAATTCGATCCAACGATTTTGATTACAATTCAAAAATCAATTATTTTTTACATGCTCTTTAAAACGTATATTCTCATTTCGCCTTTGATATATTTTGAAACAGACTTTATTCTTGTATTACTTATGAAATGCAAATGGTCAAGTTTGGAACTAAGATGCTATGGGAAACTAAATATATCTCTCTGGTGTGACAAGCACAGCACACAACTTTCTCTAACCCTTCAAGAGAGAAAGTTGTGTACTGTGCTACCATCACACCAGATTTTTACAATACATACATAGACCTATAGTTATTCAACCCACTTGCTTTTTTCCCAATAACAATTAGAATGCATGAGGCTAAATGGTCTCTGATGTCGGCAATACCTTAAAAAAAAAAATTATTTTCAAAAGAAGAAAAATAGAAAATAATTCCTGATTTTTCCTGATTTTCTCCCTATAATTCTCTTTAAAAGAGATTCTGGCATTTGGCCTATATCTTTTAAAAACAGGGAGGGAGTAAAACTTTCTTATAAAATATAATAATATATTCTATAGCCTACTCGATATAATAAACAGCGTTCGTTTTTCTTTCTTTTAAAGGAAAAGGCTTAGCTGCTTTATCAAACAGCCCTTTTCAGACATCAATTGACAAATTGAATAATACAAGCTCTATAGAATTTTTGTCTCAATCTGAACAGAATAGCGATACATAATGTATTTACAAATGAGCTTCCGGAACACGCGTTGCAATGTCAAAGTTGTTTTATTATAAAATTAAAAATTCAAAACGATCCAAATACACAAACAAATAAAACACCAGACACACACATTAAAAGAGTAAATGTTTCAAATGATTTAATATTTAATTATTAATATTTACAAGGAGATGTTAATTTACATTTTAATCGAAAAATAAAAATGTTTCCATTTTATAAAAAATATTTAATCTAAAATGATCAGATTCTCTGTATACGCATGTCATTCAATCAAGGAATATTATTAGTTTCTATTAAATATTAATTCACCTAATAGAAATCATTTAATTGGTAACTAGGCCTACTCGTAATATAAACAGGTATAATTGAGTTTAGACTCTTAAATGACCTCAAATGCCGAAAACGACATAACACCGTTGGTTCTAGTTGAAACATTATAAAACTATAAAGGGAATTAATAATTCATAAAACCCTGAAATAATATTATATTTTTCAAATGTTTGAAAAAATTTTCTTGAACCCCCGCCCATCAAAAATTTCCGGCTACCCCTATGTCTCAATCCGTATTATTTTATTAATTTAAATTTAATAAACTATTATTTTTAATATTACATAAAAAAATTTGTTGTGACTGGCGCACAGCACACAACTTTCTATTATCCTTCGGTAAGAGAAAGTTGTGCACCGTGCTGGTCACACCAGATTTTGTGTGTCGAGATATATTTAGTTTCCCATAGCATCTTAGATTCTAGCTTGACCACTTCAAATTCATAAGTAAAAAGTAAAAAAGTCGATTAATTCAAAATTTCCATAGGCTCTGAGTAATTTAAATGTTGACTGCTTGAAATATACTATGGTTATTTTTCAAAATTTTAATCTCATATTTGGATATTTTATACAAAATAAAGAATCCTAAATAAATATAAAATTTCATAATTGGAAATTAAAAAAAAAAAAATAAAAAAAAAAAAGTACATCAGTAAAGTACTAGTACTTTTTGGCAGATTTTGTTTAAAAGCTTATTTTCACTTCTTGGGGAGGGGGGGGGGGGTCTAACTTAAATATAAAATTTTATTCTCGTAGCGCTGAAAATCGATATGTAAATGCACATTCATTAATACGTTCACATTTTATTCAAATAATCTAAAAAATAATAATTAATGTAATGTAAAAAGTTTTTCTCAAAACCTTATATTTGGTTTATTATCTAGCTTCTGTACTCATATCTTCAATTATAATGAGAGTGAAAGAGAAAGGAGATCGACTGCATGGCAACTGGTCAAGGTCAACGAGATCATAAAAGACGACAATCGAGAGTGACTCAGCATCCAAAAATAAAAAGGCGCCCAGACGTCTGTGTCTGTCAATCTACTTAGCAACCTAAGAATATTGTCTCTTAAAGATGATTGTTTAAATGTTCAAATTAGGAAATTTCTTTTAAACAAAAGTTGTTCAGAATGATGAATAAAACAATTTTGTTTATACAAATTATTTAAATAAAATTAATATTTCAAGGGGTATTTTGATTTTTCCATTTCCTTTATCAGAAAATCAATAGAGATTATTATTGTTAAGCGATGCCAAGCTGTACTGAATCTCGGGATGGATGGCAAGAGAATGAGAGAAGTGTAACTTCTAGAAGCCTCAAATCAAAATAATCTCACTTTAAAAGTCCCTAAATAAATTCGAAAAGACCAAAGAAGCAATCTTTTCTCGAGTAACTTGTGGTCAAAAAAGCATCAAATTAAATCCACTCAGTACACAACAAACAAACGAAAGCAATAGATCACAAAGCCATAAATAAAATGAAAGAGACTAAATTTTATTTTTTTATTACCTAGTAAAATTTGAACTTGGCCTAGTTTTAATTAATTCGCCTCTAGATTTTTATATAAAAAAAAAAATACAAGTAAAGGGATTACTCTACGAATTTTTAAATAAATAATTTTAGTTTTAAATTTTTTTATCATTATTTATCATCTTTACGAGATCATGCAAGTGACGTTTTGATTTGGCATGTGTGTGTCTTGCTAAAGAGCTTGAACGTCTCGAACAAAACGCGATTCGCGAATTTTATTATTTGTGTTTGTGTCTACTCTGTGTGTTATAAACTCGACTCCATGTTTCCTCTTTTAATCTGTATGTTCTATTTATTCTTTATTCCTGTTCTGATATTTATTATAAAAAATAAAAATCTTAATGCAGTTTAGGAGGAATTATTTATTAGTTGCTCAAATCGCCGTCAAGATAGGGGATGGCGCCATCGTACGGTAAAATTTATTCCTTTCACATGTCAGACTATTGAAGTTTTCAGAATGGGCTTGGGTGTCAAAAGCAGATCAACGTTTGGAGCTATCACCATCAAATTTCTTTTTAATTCAAAGGTTTATAAACTCGATCTAAATTGCAAGTTTCATCAAAATTGTTCTATAATCTTGTATGTTATTAACATAAAAATAAATATTTTTCTTTGTTTTACACCTTGAAATCTAATGTACCGTATCTCCGGAAACTAAATATATTTCGACCTAAAAATTGTGACCAATTCCACCAAATTTTTAACATTATAAAGCACTTGTATAATTTGATTTTATTTAAAAAAAAAGTTGTGAAATTGACTCACAAAGCACCTATTAAGTTACTAGCTTCACTAAACTTTGTCCAAGATTTTTACAAAATTTATATAGGCCTATGTTATAAAATTTTATTTCATAAAAAAAAAAAAAAAACTAAAAATACTCTCATATCATAATTTAAATTAAAAAATTATTGGCTATTACCACGATTTTTTACAAATATATATATTTTTTTATTCCACCCCTTTAGCCAGAGATCATTGGGTTATACAATTTTACAGATAAATAGGCCTCTACAAAAATAAAAAAACTACAAATACAAATAAACAGTAAAAAATAAGCTTATCTCGTGAAAGCCTATAGCTATATTTTTAATTTAGGTCAAAATAAAACTCAAAATAGTAAAATAAAAGTCCATGAAAATTTTCTCTATATGAAATAATACTGTTTATAAATACATGTATTTTACGATAATCAAAATAATCGAATATCGAATAATTTTAGGAGTAAATATTCATTTTTTAATTAATTATAAAAAAAGCGATAATAAATTAATGAACATATTCAAAATTATTATACTCCCTCCTCTCTTTCGCCTCCCCTCTTCTCTCACTCCCTTCATTTGTAAATGTAGAATATTCGAAATATTTATAAAAGAATTTTATCCGCTTTAAAATTATTTAATTTTATAAAACACCGATGGGATTTTTTACTTATTTAATCAAAATCCGTTACCCCAATAACAAACTAATGGAGCAATCAACCAGGCAAGAGAGAGGATCAGCCAAGAGAGGGGGAAATTCCGAGTTTTTTTCCCCTCCCACCCTCAATATACAACATTGCATATTCACCGAAACATCAATACTTGAAGTATTTTATGAAACATTAAGTGTAGCGAATAATTAACTTTAATATTCTGAAATAATGTCGGCATATTCAAATGATGATGAAATTATACATAAAAGTTGGCAGTTATTTTGGAAATTTATTATTATTATTATTATTATTATTATTATCATTCTGTTTTGTTTTAGCAGAGAGGACAGACTCGGATTAATGCGTTTAGCATGTTCAACATTTGAACCATAATGATTTGTTTTTATGCGTAACTTTTTTTAATTCACTTTTTTTTTTGTAGATTGAATGCTTTAATTTCATTTTAACATTGCGTTTCTCATTTAAATAAGTATAAGCTAATGGTTTAAAATCCAACACTTTTTTTTTAGATTAAAATTAATAAAATAATACTCTGCTAAATATCACATGTCGATGACAACTGCCAGTTTCCCGAACTCCTCAAGCGAAATATCCACTTGATTCGCATCTTTAAATTTTATATGCCGACTCTTCAACTTTCAGAGCCAATTAACGATAACCATTTTCGGTTAATATTTATTCAAACCAATCGGCTGCCAATTAATTTAAACATTCTCAATATCGAAACAGTTTTTTTTTTTTTTCAAATATTTTCTAAGTGGACCTCTCTTCATTTGTAGTACAGTAATTCTAGCTCTGAATTTTTTATCCCATTGAATATCAGAAACTTAATAATTTTTCAAAATAAAAGAAATATTTCGAGTTATAAATCTAAATTCTCTGAAACCTCACATATAGGACTATAAAAAATTCAGCCCCCGGGCTTGGTGCAGTTGGTAGCGTGCCTACCTTCTATACCGAACGTCGCGGGTTCGGACCCCAGGCAGTCCGATGATTTTATTTAATCAATTTGAATACAATATGACTTAAATAGAAATGCCTGGACCCCCAATAGATATATTAATAATTAACGGTTATCGTAAAGTCTTATATGGCCTAAGTTGCCGAAAAAGACTGTGTGAATGTGTGTGTGAGTGTGAGTGGGAATGAAAAAAAAAGTGTAAATGTTTAAAAAAAAGATCTTTCACGTAAAACATACACCACTTTCCCTCCAAACTTAATAAAAATATTTTTTTTTATTTATTCTTATTTATTAAACTTTAGCAATCATTTAGATAATTTCTTACTCTGGACACACAGTCTTTTCGGCAACTTAGGCCATTTAAGACTTTTTACGATACTCGTATGTTTAATATATCTATTGGAGGTCCAGGCATTCTTATTTAAGCCATTTGGTATCCAAATGCCTTAAATAAAACCATCGGACTGCCTGGGGTCCGAACCCGCGACGTTCGGTATAGAAGGTAGGGACGCTACCAACTATACCAAGCCCCGAGGGCATGTGATTGATTAAACCTAAAATACATCTATAATGAACAATCTTGCCTCTGTCACTTCCATACACACAAACAAATTCGCGCGCGCGCGCTCACACACGCGGCCTTGATTGTTTACTAGCACACACACACACACACATACAAGAAGTTTATTTCATTTAATCTAAAACATTTCTTTTCTCTTCACTGGTTCGTCGAAGTAATAGCTACTGCTGAAAGTATTTTCGGGTCTATCAGTTCTTGTGAAGAGCGAAAAAAACATTGAATAGCTAATTCCATTTTCTGAAAGAAAGCTTTTCAAATTCTTTTTTTTTTTTTGTATCTACGTTTAGATCAATTTTCCTGTTCTAAGATTTTGTTTGCTTATCCAATGTCTCCGAAAACTTTGTCATTTAAAACTTTCGAATGGAATTTCAATTTCAATCTGACATGAACCGTTTTGTGTACATGGAATAGAATAGAGGAGGGACCTTATTGATTGTAAAACGATGCGATTAGTCCTAGTTGTAGAGAGAGAAGCGATTCGTTAATGATAAATTAAAAAGATATGATAGAATATAGCCCTAAGAAATCATTAGATTTAGGACGCCTTCCTATTTGCAGATTATTTAGACTATTTTAAATTAATACTTTTGAGCTATTTCAATAAAATACGAATTTTTTTTAAGTTTAACAATAATGAAAAAAAAGTTTTTGACCTCCTAAACGAACGATTATTTATTGTATGTGTGTTATTAAGCCCTTAAGCTCTCATCAAACTTCTAACAGCAACTTGTTTCAAAACCATTTTAATATCTTGCTAGACTCCTGCCCCTTGGAGTAGAGATGATGAGGTTATTTCACGATCTTGTTTGCTTTCTTTCCTAATTAGAAACCTGTTTTTGTTTTTATTTAACAAATTTGTATGGTTTTTGTTGTTGTGTCACATGGCCGCCGGGAGTCGAACCCGGAATCTCCAGTCGGTGTGTTACCCTTTACAAGTGAATATCTGCTAGTGTTGACTGATGCTTGTAAAGACTGGTGATTCTGGGTTCGGTTCCCGGAGCCATGGGACTTTTGGATCACCAACAAAAAAAATATAAATTTTTTAAATACATCTATGTCTTGTTGAGGTATTCATTGAATATAAATATCTTATTCAAATGGAGTATATAGATGTCGAAAATTACTTCTACTTTTTTTAGCTATTAATTAATTTAAATAAAAACGGACAGATATCCGACATTATTAACCAGGATGGCAAATCTTTATATTACTCTTAAGGTTGTTCGGATAGTACATCGTAAGTCATAATAGAATCTAAATTTTTTTTTAAATAAAATTAAAAATTTGAATCCCAAAATTCCTTATTATAATTTAGTCGTGACCTATCAGAGTTTATAATTGTATTAAGTTAATAATTTAATTACCAAAAATAATAAATGAATGACTTTTGACTCGAGCAGTTTTTCACGTAATATAGAACTGGCAACATTGCATTCATCAACTATCTATTTTAAATCTTAAACGCCTTAAATTTTATTTTATTTAATATATTACAATGTTTAATGCAAATCAGTTTAAACACAATGGACGATTTGCGAGAAAAAATATTGTAAAATTGAAAAAAAAATGTATCTGACATAGAGATAAGACACTTATGCTATGCGACGTTGCCAGGCTGGTCTGACTCTCGAGAATTCATTATTTTTAAATATTAGCGACTGTCATTTTGGAGAATTTTTTGACTTTCTTGTTAAAATATCTTTAAAAGCGGTCGGCAGAAACTTTTGGTTTTATTTTTAACGTATTCCTCGGAAGTGAATTAATAAAATGTAAGTTTTTTTGTTTTTGTATCATTTGCACAGATGCCTATATAATTCGATATGTGTGAATTTCGTCGTTATTCCCCATAGGCTACATGTTAAATTTCAATTTTTTAAAAATTAATTACACGATAACCCTGTGTCAGATCTGCTTCAGAATTTTATTTTATACGTATTTGATAGTGATTAATAACATATTAAAAAATTAGCTTTTAATCTACCAAAGTGCTTTAATGTCCGAACAACCTTAAGAAAAAGAAAAAAATTTGGTTCATACAGTCAGGAATTCGGAGGCCTCCGCCCGACTTGAAAATTTTATCAAAACATTTTCCGGCTCCAAGAATCGCAGGGTGTGACGTTGGATTATACCTTCTTTATTTATTGCGGTTTTAGGTTGAATATTAAACGAGTTTTTGTTTCATAAAGGTTGCCTACTCCAGTTTAAAATGTCAAAAGATGAAAAAAAAAAAAAAAAAAAACTCATTACCTTGTTCAAACCCGTGTTTTCTTCTGGTTTGCATATGAGAGAATGGCTATCCATTCCTATATCCCTATTATTTCGTTTAATTGCACTTATAAAATTCCCAACTCTGTTAAATATTAACCCATCATGTCCTTTTTTTTAAAGAGGAAAAACTCTCATGTGAATTTTATCTGTATTTTTTATGAATTCAAAGAGGCTCTTTTAATGTACTTTTTTTTAATCTATTTTTCCTTTTATTATAATCTCTGATAATTGCTAATTTATACATCCCTTTTTCAAAAAGGGAATAAATGATTTCTGTGTATGTCTATTCATTATTTTCAAAAATCTATTATCCCTTCGAAAACAGCTAGCCTAGATGGGATACAAAGTTTTGAAGAAATTAGGATACTTTTATTTTTTCTTTTTGTTATTTTGAAAATACCTGTTTATGTATTAGAAAAACACAGTGCTCCCTTTCTTTGAGCCTTATCACATCCCTATATATACCCTCCTAATTTTTTAATTCAACTTTTTTTGCAGCTTCTTTTGAAATAGGAAAAATAAAACTTGTATGCCCTCGGGCCTTGGTGTTAGGGTTAAAGAGCTGGCCTTCTGCACCAAGTGTCGCGGGTTCGCATCACGTCCCATACGACAATTTATTTCAATTTAATTGGCTACCAATAAATTGAAATGGAGTCTAAATGGACCTTAAATAAATTTAAAAAAAAACTTTTATTATCCATTTGCAAAAAAAATCTTGAACTGTTTGAATAGAAATTTCAAATGAATTTATTATTAATAAATAAAAAATAACCCTCTCCCCCTCTTCCGTGGCTGCGATTGACAAATGTCAATATTGATAATCTTAATTTGAATTATTGGTCTGCTTTCATAACTAAATCATAATTCTTATTTCATCCCATTTGTGTCAATGAAAATGTGTTCACTTTAATTAATTATTATTAAATGCTTTTATTTAACTTACTCTTTCAAGGTCACCAACTTTATGGCTTTGTTAAGGACACTTCCCGATGAGCTAGAGGTGTGAAATTTGATATTTAAGAGTCATTTTTGATGACGCAAATTGTGAGTTTGGTTTTACCAAAATGGACCAAACTAATGTGGTACTTTATTTGAAACCCTTCGTGAATTAATGTAATTTCAAAAGACTTCCCGATGGGCTAGAGGTGTGAAATGTAATACTTAAGAGTCATTTTTGATGACGCCACTATATGGTGGTTTTGATCAAAATAGACCAAACTAATGTGGTACTTTATTTGAAACCCTTCGTGAATTAATGTAATTTCAAAAGACTTCCCGATGGGCTAGAGGTGTGAAATGTAATACTTAAGAGTCATTTTTGATGACACCACTATATGGTGGTTTTGATCAAAATAGACCAAACTAATGTGGTACTTTATTTGAAACCCTTCGTGAATTAATGTAATTTCAAAAGACTTCCCGATGGGCTAGAGGTGTGAAATGTAATACTTAAGAGTCATTTTTGATGACACCACTATATGGTGGTTTTGATCAAAATAGACCAAACTAATGTGGTACTTTATTTGAAACCCTTCGCGAATTAATGTAATTTCAAAAGACTTCCCGATGGGCTAGAGGTGTGAAATGTAATACTTAAGAGTCATTTTTGATGACGCCACTATATGGTGGTTTTGATCAAAATAGATCAAACTAATGTGGTACTTTATTTGAAACCCTTCGCGAATTAATGTAATTTCAAAAGACTTCCCGATGGGCTAGAGGTGTGAAATGTAATACTTAAGAGTCATTTTTGATGACGCCACTATATGGTGGTTTTGATCAAAATAGACCAAACTAATGTGGTACTTTATTTGAAACCCTTCGCAAATTAATGTAATTTCAAAAGACTTCTCGATGGGCTAGAGGTGTGAAATGTAATACTTAAGAGTCATTTTTGATGACGCCACTATATGGTGGTTTTGATCAAAATAGACCAAACTAATGTGGTACTTTATTTGAAGCCTCACGCAAATAAGGCCCTATTAACTATAGTTTTGAATTTTGATATTTACGAGTCATTTTTTTATGATAATGAATAATTTTTCAATTGAACCAAATCAATACAGGCCAAACTAATGTGGTACTTTATCATATTGATGATTTTTGATAAGACTAAAAGACTAAAAAGCTTAAAATAAAAATAAAATAAAAAAAAGATTTTTAAAAAAATGCTTTTATTTAAATTGAACTAAAAAGAGATAAATAAGAAAGAAATAATTTAATTGTTCTTGTTAAAATTTTTTTAATATTTATGACTTAAAATAAAAGCGTGGGGCGCGAGCCTCGGAATCACTTCGAAGCGCCCCACGCTTTTATTTTAAGTCATAAATATTAAAAAATTTTAACAAGAACAATTAAATTATTTCTTTCTTATTTATCTCTTTTTAGTTCAATTTAAATAAAAGCATTTTTTTAAAAATCTTTTTTTTATTTTATTTTTATTATATTCCTTTTCTGTGCCTCAAAGGTTTAAAAAATGCAGTCTAATTTTTATAACTATTAGTAAATAAAGTTTTCGATTAAATTTTATAAAATTTGCATATTAAAAAAATTAAATGAATCAATTTAACAATTATTTCAAATGCTGGAAAAGTGTGAAATTTTTTTTTCTAATTCAACCGGCGCTCAGAGATCAGCCAAGTGGACTCGCGTAACCCTTGGCAAGGCTTTTTTCTCGCGCAACATCGCTTTTCAAAAAGTCGATATATCTCTCTTATTTTTACACAGATTTGTGGAAAAATGCAAACTTCGTCTTGTGAATCAATTATAAAGCTATAGGAATTTTTTTATTTGTCTACGCCCACATTAAATAAGTGTTTTTATTAATAACTCTCACGACTTAATAATTTAATAATATTAATATACGGTCATATCTTTATTTCCATGAATATTCGTAAATTCTTTAAAAACAAAACAAGAATTAAAAGTAGTGTTTATTGATTTATTATTAAATACACTTTATATAAACTGAAGAGTTTTTTTTTTTTTTTTTTTTTTTTATTTGGCTTCTTGGCCATCCCATTTTACATAAATATATAAAAATTCATATAAAAAATATACATATAAAGAAACATTATTATCAAATACATGCCTATCAGAATGAAGAGAAGTTGCTTTTCATGTTATGGAATGGAAAAGAGCAAGTACGGGTGCAGCAAATAAATAGAGCCTTTGGCTGCCAAATGCCGAAAAGGAGACGTTTCGGACAAAATTTTATTCGTCCATCCTCAGTCCTTGTAGCCTTATAAACTAATTAGGCACAAAGTTGTCATTGTTGTTGCGGTACAAATTTGTGCACATGTATATTTTTACTTTCTCTTAACTATGTATATATGTAATATATATATAGAGAGAAAGTATTGGATTCATGTCAAAAATTCGATGTCGAGATTTTGATGGATCTTCACGTTTTGAGGTCCCCTGAATCCAAAAAAGTGGTTTTCGCGACATGGTCTATCTGTGTGTGGGTGGGTGTGTGGGTGGGTGGGTGGGTGTGTGGGTGGGTGGGTGGGTGTGTCTGCAGCGCCGGATTGGGAAGTCACAGCGGCCCGGGAAAATTCTAGCTCGACCGGCCTCATCTATAGTATATTATTATATTATAATCGCGGAGTGTCCGTCTGTCCATCCATCTGTCACACTCTGTTTGACCAACTTCCCGTTGGAATTTTGAAACGATATTTTGCAGTCTTATAGAGGACTTTAGGGCGAGGGTCTGCCGTAGGAGGGCCCGAGCCAGCTGAGGGGGATCCAGGGGGCGTAGCCCTCCTGTCCAGACACGAAGCCCGCCCAGGGAGGGCGGCATATCTTCTTATAATTAAGAAAAAGCGATGGTCCGACGCAGGTGGCCCCGAGCCAACTGGCGGGAAGTTCAGGAGGGCGAAAAACAAAACGAAAAATTGAATAATATTGTAGGCCTATAGAGTAAGGTGGGGCAAAAGTCCGCAGTTTTTCTTTGGGAATTTTTTTTGACCTTCCTATGAAAGATACAATAAAAATAGGAACATCCCCTGAAAGCCTGGTTAATTGGCTATCTTACATAATTTTTTTAGTTTCCAATTCAGTAGCATAAGAGCAGGAGAGGTATTTAAACAAAAATTTTCATTTGCGGACTTTTGCCCCATCGAGGGGGTAAAAGTCCGCACTAGCGGAGCAAAAGTCCTTAGGTGCAAACAATTGCCCCTGCAGCGAACAAACTCTCGAACCAGGGTATAAAAAAGACTTAATAAGAAATACATTAGGTATAGGTATGTTTTATGTATTTATTTTATTTATCAGAAATACACAATAGGCCTTATAACAATTAGTCCCCAGTAAGATTGAAGTTCATAATCTGCATAAACATTTCGGGTCGTGGTCGTTTCCCTAGGCTCATTAATCCGAGAAACTACTAGGTAGGGGTATTAGAAACCCAGAAACTACTAGGTAGGGGTATTAGAAACTCGAATACCATTGGGTGACATTTGTTCCATTGGAGATCCATTGGGCCTTTTGCCCCGTCGAGGCCGCGGACTTTTGCCCCATTTAGCTATTTTCACCGAAGTGTTACAAAAAATTTTTATTGTTAACTGTAGAGAAAAAAAGGTTTTAAAATATTTATTTAGGGTTATCAGCTTGCAATCAAAGACATTAGACAGTTAGAAAAGTGCATGCTGGTACATGTTGCAACCATGAGAATTTCCATAAATATTAGATGGAAGGTGACAAAAACATAAATTTGCTCATTGTTAACAATCGGCTTCAAACACGTTATTGAATTTCGAATCATCATCTGTTCTTGTTGTTAGCAACCTAACAAAGTTGTTTAGAACAACGCCAAGTCTAACGGGGATTTTAAAATGAGGATTCGGACTTTTGCCCCGCGCGGAGAAAATCTCACTTTTTTTAAAGAGACTTTATATAGTATGCCACTTAATAACCTTTTAAAATTGTATTATGCTGACGTTACATAATCTGATGCTGCTGGACAACTATTTTTTATTTTCAAATGAATAATAAGTAAAGTTTTGCTTACAAGTCAAACGCCAGTAAAATAATTCCATGCCAGAAGGGGTTTGCATGTGCATTTCTTCATTGTCACCAGTATTTCTATTGACATGTAAACATCTTGAGATAAAATGAATACACCTCTATATTTCAATCATTTGACATTTCTATTTTATTTTTTTTTTTTTTCAAACATCTTCCATAGGAAAGTAAAAAATTAAATATTAATTATGCTTATAAAAAAAATAAATGGATATTATGCAGGTATGCATGACTTTATGAAATTAAACAAAAAGTGACCCAACAATTTGCACCTGTTTGTCCTCTTCACCATATTTGGCATTATGTAAATTCTAAATAAACATTTGCAAATGGCCCGTTTTTTTTTTATATAATAATTAAACAAAGATGATCCAATATCGTTTTAATTTCAATTTCAACAAGAGTGAGATATTAATTACAAACTCATCAGGCAAATTAATTTTTGGTTTTTTTCAGGTTTATGTTTCTAAGAACAGGGATTTTCAATAAAATGTCAAAGAGCTAAATTAGGTAAATTAAAAACACAAGGTGATATGTTTTTATTATTGAATAAACTCAACACAGAAAAATCTGAAATGATTGGTCCCACTAGCTTCAAGGTATCATACGGTCTTCGGTAATCGAAAGTTGTTCTTTGTTTGTCACACTCAGATTTTTTGTGTCGACATGTATTTATAATTAGCGACAATCCTGTACATTTGAATTCAAGATGTACAATTTTTAAGTATATATATATATATATATATATATATATATATATATATATATATATATATTTGGTTACCATGCCAACCATTTCTATCTTTCATATGAATTTCAAGAGAAAAGTAGTCTTCAGAGGGAATTTCAATGGCAAAATGAGAATATACATTTTAAAGAGCATCTAAAAATAATTGATTTTTGAATTTTAATCAAAATTGTTATAGCGAATTTTGAGAAAATCTAAAAAAAGTGAAAAAGTACATCTGTAAAGTACTTGTATTCTTTGGTCGATTTTGTCCAAAAGCTTCGTGTCACATGCCAGGGGAATAAAAATTTTAAATATAAAATTTCTACCTCCTTTCTTTTCGTTCTTGAGATATTTTGTTCACAGACAGACCACTTTTTTGGATTAATGGGACCTCAAAACGTGAATATCCATCAAAATCATCAAATTTTTGACATGAATAAAAGAAAAATTTTATTAAAATATATTTAATTAATATTTAAATTTTATTAATATTTTAAAACATAAGGGCAAATTTCCAAAAAGAAAATAAATACATAAAGAAGAAAGAAGAAAAAAAAGGGGGCGAAAAAAGAGATAAAGTGTTAATATCAAATAAATATATTATAAAAAAAAAAAACTTTGTAATTTTAATTCTCTTATAAAAGAATAATTTTTAAATAAAAACAAAGGTTAACAAGTTTAAAATTAATTAATCCAATATTTTCTTTCTATATATAGCTATATAGGTAAGAGAAAGTAAAAATAGACACCGTGTTGTATTTTTATTTAGTAATTTATAATACAAAAACTTAATTACTGTAGTCAAATTCCTAATGTTTAACAAAGTATTTAAAAAATTATAAAAAAAAAGAATTAAAACTAATAAGAATGATTTACTTAATTTAAGGATGTGCATTACTGGCACATTTAATTCCACAATTCAGGATCGCACCTTTACGAGCGCACTATAAAGAATACCAACAATCTCGAACGACCAGGCGAAACCGTCTTTAAAAACGAATACATATACTTGTCACTAACTACAAAAAATTAGAACGTTTCGAGAACTATTTTTGTAATGTATTCACTTTGACAAGTAAACAATTTATTTCAACACTTAGTGTGTCATTTTCAGGTAAAATGAGTGCTCCAAGCACAGCAATTATAAGTGCACAAAATTGAAAAATATTAAATTTTTTTCTTTGTTTAGCTTTAAATTTAATAAAAATTATAAATACAAAAAATATATAAAATAAGGCGATTAGTCGACTAGGGTTTAAATCCACATCAAAAAATTATCCAACTCTATTTGAGATGCCTTCCTCAGAGGAACGATACGGAAACCCATCTCAGTATTATTCCCATGAAAATTTAATTCTCGAATAACCACAACGTGATTCATGACCACTAGTTACTCATGAATGAAGTCCATTCATCTCTCAAGAGAGAAAAATTTAATTCAGAGCGCTTCTAGCTAGTCTCTAGATAATAAGAAAATAAAGACCTTTTAACCACCTGTTGGATTTTCATTTTTTATTTTCTCTTTATTTTCAAACGGCCTTAGATGCCGAAAAAAAACTTAAAAATATTTAAAAAAGAGAAAATCAATAAAATGATATCGTTGGCTCGTGGGTAATCGGATCAGGTGCGGGTTACCAATCTAGAGTTGCTCACTCAACTCAGGTTCGAATCCCACTTGCCGTGAAAATTTTCAAATATTGCCAATGTCTACTCCGTCTCTCTGTAATTGGAGTTAATTTCTGTTGAGAGATGAGAAAATATAAAGTATTATTCAGAATTATACATTTATCATTGAATATTTTAAAGTGAATTGAATTTTAAATAAATTGTTATTAAATAATACATTAAATCAAAATAAATATATATTTTTTTATACAAGTGGGAGTCACTATATAAAAAAATAAATAAATTCCAGAGGATTATTATGAAAAATGGGTTAGCACTAAGATTTGGTCTAGGAAAAGCTGAGAAATATAGAAATACTGAATTTACCGCCTCCCGTGGACAGATTCACTTCTCATTTTTACAAGACATTTGACAAATTTCATCTTTATCCGTTAAATAGTTCAAAAGATAAAACAACAAAAAAACATTTGTTTACCACTTACCATTCAGCACTTATGAATGAATGAACACCTGATGCACAGTGTTTGAAAAGTAAGTCGGCTGCCCGCCATGCGTGACGCCCTCATCAATTGTAATCTTATTAAATTTGAAATCTATTACGTCATAATTACTCTAAAGGATTGATTCTTTATTATTACAACGAGCGCCTTCAATCATTTTTTTTTTTTTTTATTTATCGATAATAAAATCTAATCAAGTTTTTTTGATCAATTTTAATGCTTCATTAAACACAGACATATTTTATTGATAGAGTTGTTAAATTAATTTCTTTTTTAACAAAGTTGGTATATAATTTTAAAAAAAGAAAATATTTTGAAATTTTTTGTTTTTTATTTTGTAACTAAACGATTGATTATTGAATAATTCTATATAATAAAGAATTGCCCTTAGAGCACAAATGCGTTCCAATGGTCATTAGTTTTCATCTTAAGCAAAACTATTGAAAAAAAAAAAATTTTCATAAAAAAAATTCCTGGACTTTTTCTTTGTGCACTATGGCACATACCAAACCCAATTGACCGGTCTCGCACTCAAAGTTCTTTTCCCGATATATTTTTTTTTATGTAAGGTTTCAGATTTTTATTCAGCCTGTAGGGACCTACCCTATCAGGGCTAGTAAATATCCAAATTGACAAATTAAAATAAAGTTAAATATTTTTTTCAAGAAAAAAGTATCTAAATTAACCTTCTTTTTATAGATATTTGATGATTTTAATTGATAAGAATAAAGACGTGTTTACATATTTAGTGAATATGGTTTACAAGTGCATCATTCTACTGGCGCCAGTGTAATTTTAAAGCATAAAAACATGTTTACATATTTATTAGGTATGCATATTTAGGTTTACATATGCATCATTCTACTTGTGCCAATGTAACTACTGACATGTTAACGCGTTATCTATTAAATTAAATGGCTTAATAAATGCCACTGACAAGAAGGAAGTTAACTTTCAATTTATTTTTCTAATAATTCGCTCTCTCGTTTAATTGATGAATTATTTGTTCTAGAAATATAATTAAAATACCTTCCCCTCCACCTTTTCTTACCCCCCCCTCCCCCCCTTGAATTTGATATTTATTTCAAAGAAGAAGCTCTCTTCATATAAGTCTCTCTTCGGTCCAATGAATTGAATTATCTAAAATTATAATCAAAAAAATGACATGGTATGATTCATCAATGAGAGGGCGCTGAGGGGGAGGGGAGAGAAATTAAAAAATGAAGAGGAGGGGTGAACGGGTCGTTTCAGAGATCGAACGGTGAACGACCCGTTCTTCAAAAAGAACGATTTAGTTTTGACAGATCCTTCACCTCTCTATTCCGTTAAAAAAAAAAATAATATATATGACTAATTATAGAATAATAAATGTAAGATTTAATTTTTTTTTTTAAGTGGAACTTTTATTCCATCGCCTCAAATTTTTTAATTCTTAATTTTCATTATTAATGCATTTATTCTGGACATACTTAACGGATTTTCATGATAGTTTTAGCCTATAGAGAATTTCACGGTGGTGATTTTAGAATAGTGAAAAAATTCCTTTGAAATGTTTTTTTTTTATTTTAAACACCATTTCCAAGTAAGGCAGCCTCCTGTGACGTATCAAAGAGCTTTTGAAAAAAAATCGGCCAAAAAGTACTGGTATTTTACTGATGTAATTTTTCAATGTTTTTTTTTTTTTTATTTTCTCAAAATTTGCTCCAACGATTTTGATTAAATTTCAAAAATCAATTATTTTTTAAAATATTCTTTAAAATGTAAATTCTGGAAATGGCTGCCATCGTAACAAAATATAAATATTCTCCTATCTATATATATAATTCACTAATGTCCGTCTGTCTGTCTGTCACGGTCTATTTGGGCAACTTCCCGTTAGAATTTTGAAATGAAATTTTATATGCATAAAGAGAACGGGAAAAGCACAGAGCACAACTTACCAAAGGTAAAAGAAAGTTGTGTGCTGTGCGACCAGTCACATCAGATTTTTTCTAATAAACAAAATAAATAATTTTCTCAAAATGATTTATTTATTTTCTCATATTTTCTCTCTATCTCTCTAAATATAATTATTAATTATTCCCCGCTTCTCTCTCTCCGTTTTTATAGCTAAATTAATTGGTCCATTATGCTAGTGATAATACTAAGGATGTAACGGAACCATTTTGCTTTAATTATTTAATTAATCATTTCTATTTAGGTTACAAAAAAAAAATGAAGGAAATAAAAATTATGAAATTTCCGATTTTAATTGACGGGATTTAAAAGGCAACCCTTAATTAATAATAATGTTAAATCTCACATTTATTATTAAAATAAATTCTAATTAATTATATTCTTTTGTTGGTTTTTGAACGGGTGCTCTACCTCAAAATAAATATTTTTTAAAATAAATTTAATGGTATACACAAGTGTGGCATATGATTTTACACAAAATAATGTGTTCTTTTAGAATACATAACAAAAACATATGTAAACAAAGAATAAAAATTTATTATTTTAAAATTATTCATTGAGTGGAACGTCCCCTGGTAGCTATTGGTATTAATTGAAAAAAAAAAAAAAATACTATATAATCAAACATTAATGGCCTCTGAAGCCGAAAAGGGGATTTAAAAAAATGTATATCTACGTCCTATCTGTCTCAGAGTATTTGAACTGTTTACAATTTTTTTTAAGGTTAATTTTTAAGCATAAACAATTATAGCAGGAACGGTTTACTTTTTTAAGTGACGCCAGTGTAACTCATTACATGTAAACGATACCAATTGGTACATGATCTATGAATTTGGCTTAATAAATGAAATCTATTATTAAGAAAATGTGGGACAAAAATTCAAATTTGTGAAATAATATAAAATATGACGTAATAATTTAAAATTATGAAGGGCATAATACTATGCATTAATAAATCCTTGCATAATATCGCAATACCGCACTAATCAAATTTAAAAGGAAATGTGGAGTAGTCTTAGATTGTAAAATAATAAAATTTAGTCAAATGTATACAGCTTTTGTCGAAAGCGTTGCAAGTCCTAATTGTTAAGCAATGGTCAAGATTGTTAAACCTCGGATAGGTGACCCCTACCAGTAAAACAAGTAGGCCTAACAACTTTTTATTTTTCTTAAATATTACTACGTAAAAATGACCACTCTTATTAATCAGATTTACAAAATCAGATTAACAAGATTTCTGTATACAAAGAAAGAGAAATTTAATATTATTAATTTACCATAACGTTAATTGTTACACCATTGTCACAAAATGTCTCAATTTCCCCCCCTTCACTGCCTAAAAGTAGAGAAAAAGACAAACTTGTCCTTTATATTGAATCATTTAATAATTAACATTGATGTAACAATAAACAATGAAGGAAAAAAATTTGAAAAAAAATTTAGCCTTTTTGATAATTGTGATGTCATATCTCGGGTCAATTTATTAACTTATTAATTTTCCACTTTTTTTTATAGATATTTGATGATTTTAATTGATAAAAATAAAGACGTGTTTACATATTTAGTAGATATGGTTTACAGCAAAACTATTGAAAAAAAAAATTTTCATAAAAAAAATTCCTGGACTTTTTTCTTTGTGCACTATGGCAAATACCAAACCCAATTGACCAGTTTCGCACTCAAAGTTCATTTCTCGATATTTATTTTTTTAATGTAAAATTTCAGATTTTTATTCAGCCTGTAGGGACCTACCCTATTTTAAGTCAGGGCTAGTAAATATCCAACTTGGCAAATTAAATTAAAATAAAATATTTTTTTCAAGAAAAAGTATCTAAATTAACCTTCTTTTTATAGATATTTGATAATTTTAATTGATAAAAATAAAGACGTGTTTACATATTTAGTAGATATGGTTTACGTACATGTGCATCAATCTACTGGCGCCAGTGTAATTTTAAAGCATAAAACATGTTTACATATTTAGTAGGTATGGTTTACATATGCATCATTCTACTTGTGCCAATGTAACTACTGACATGTTAACACGTTATCTATTAAATTAAATGGCCTAATAAATGCCACTGACAAGAAGGAAGTTAACTTTCAATTTATTTTTCTAATAATTCGCTCTTTCGTTTAATTGATGAATTATTTGTTCTAGAAATATAATTAAAATACCTTCACGTCCACTTTTTTCTTATCCCCCCTCCCCCGCCTTGAATTTTATATTTATTTCAAAGAAGAGGCTCTCTTCAATAAGTCTCTCTTCGGTCCAATGAAGTGAATTATCTCAAATTATTATCAAAAAAATGACATGGTGTGATTTATTTAATGCATTTCGACATTCATTTCGTGCCATCTTCATGGCTTTTCGATAACTAAATTATGCAAACTAAATGACCCAATTGAATACACGAAATTTTAAAACGTTGATAAGAACATCACGTGAACGTTCTTTTTCAATTAGAACAATTTGGAAAAATGAAAAATCTGGGTTCTGGTATTAGCACATCACGCAACTTTTTCTTTGGTTATAGTTGAATCTTAGGTTAATTATTCCCCATATTTAGGGGGAGAAAGGGGGGTTCTAAAAAAAATTTTTAAATTGATTTTTGATAATTATTCGACTTTCATCTCTTCACTTGTTATAAAAAGAAAATCTTTAAATTGAATTAGATTGTTATCTATATAGGTTGTTGTTGAGAAGAGAAGGATGGAATTCAAATATTTCGTCAGATTCCCAAGGAGCAGCAAGTTAACGTCGACGTCGTCGTCGTCGTTGCTGCTTCTGTTGAAGGAGACTTCCGCTTTCCCTCCTCCACCTCCTCTACCTCCACCTCTTTCTTCTTCTTCGTCTTCTTCTTCATCTTCTCAAGAAAGAAAGAAATTAAGAAGAACTTCCTCAGCATTGCCAACCAACATACACACTAACGAATAAGCCAACCAACTTCCTCCCCCTCCTGAGAGAGCCTTGGGTGGGTGGCAATATAAAATCAGCATCTAACCTAACAAGCATTGCCAGTCGGGTTGAATCAACCTCAGCGAAAGACTTTCTTTACGATGGCAACTATTCAGGTATTTATTTTGTTTTGTGTGTGTGTGTCTGTCCTCTTCTTCTTTGATTTTGAATATAAAAGATTAAATAAAAAAATAAATAAATAAAATAAATTGTAACTTTGTTTTAAATTTCAAAAATAATAATTAAATTATTATTAAATTAAAAATTAATAAAAATTTATTTTAATTTTTAATTAATTGATTTTATTTTTCAAAATTAAATTTAAAAATATTTATTTTAATTAACGCAAAAAATTTAATTAATTTATTTAAATAAATAAATTTTTTTTATTTTTGAGGTCATTTAACCTCAATCAAATAATTTTTTATAATTTTATAACTCAAAATAAAAAATAAATTATTGATTATTTTGAAATTTGAAGCGAAATCTATATATCTGTTATTTTTAAGCATTGCTTATATGCCAATATATCATATGGCTTCAGTGAAAACAGGTTGTTTACATGTGCATCCCTTGTGCACTTTATATAGAGACATCTATGGTATTGTTATGAAATAAATTTTTAAAACTTGTGCTCTCAATTCTCTCCCCTTTCTTAATTTTTTTTTTAAGTCTTTTTTGGCATCTAATGCCATTTAGACCCCCATCTCTTATTTATTTCAAATGATTTGTAGTCAAATCAAATGAAAAAAATTTTTCTCGTCTGGGACGGGAGGCGAACTCGGGACCCCGGCGAGAGAAGCTAGTGTCTTCTCTCTGAGCCACGGGTCAAGGGCCTTAATTTTTTTAAATTTTTTTTATGTTATGCTTGAAATTTATGCAAATTATGTATTATGGCTTCACATTGTTACAATTGTTAATATATCCAACTGTGAATACATTTTTTTTTTTTTAAATAGATACGGGTATTTATTGATTTTACTCAACGTTTTGTTTTTAATTTAATAAAATAATTTTGTAAAAAAAAAAAAAAAAAAAAAAAAAAAAAAAATATAATGAACAGGTTTTTGTTTATTTATTTATACGATTTATTTCATTACAATACCATAGATATCCCTATATCATTTGATAAGTGCACAAGGGATGCACCAAGGCCGGATACAAGGGGGGCGGGGTAAAGGGGGTAATTACCCCCCTTAGATTTGAAAAAAAATGTATTTTTAATGTAAAATTTTAAAAATTAACACTTAAAAAATTTGATTTGTATTTATATTCTTGCAAACAAGTACAGAATGCGCCTTTAAATTTCCGAAATTAAGAAAAAAAAATGTGTGCTGTGCGACCAGTCACTCCAGATTACCCCCCCCCCAGAAACACCTCTGAATCCGCCACTGGGATGCACATGTAAACCTGTTTTCACTGCAGCCATAAGATATATTGACGTATGGCATTTTTGGTAATCATCAAGAAATTGGACAACAAAAAACTCTGTTTCAATTATCGGAGTTGATTTTTAGAATACATAATATTAATTAAATTAACGATACCAGTAGTTAACCATGCACTAGTAGTTGACAATTTTAATTAAATAACCAATTTATAATTTTTATTAGATAAATTTTATATCATCTTGGTCTGTTTTTGCTTCATTTTCAAGTAATTACAAGTAATTTTTTTTTATTGTAAACTCAAATGATCAGTATTCCTGAGGATTACCAAAACGTCATGAACAAATAAATTCTGTTGTTTTGATATTAAACAAAACACTTATTTTTCAAAATGATTATGACAAAACGTAATCATTTTTTTTTTTTTAATGCAAAAGAATATAATTATTTGAAATATATTAACTATTTTTGATTAGTAAATTAAATTTTTTTTTTTTTGAGATTGTTAATATTTATATATATTTTTTTTTTAGTTTTTTAGTTTAGTCCTTTTGGCGGCGGTGGTTTCATGTGATGTGGGCATCACCGGTGGCGGTTATAACTACAATAATAACCAAGGCGGTGGCGGCGGCGGAGGAGGAGGTGGTTACAACTACAATCATAACAATCAGCTGGGTGGCAACTACCAGGGTGTGAACGGTGGCCAAGACTACTCAAACGGCGGCGGTTATGGCCACGGAGGACATGGCCATGGTGACGGTGGTGGCCATTACGACGAAACGGTAAGTAAAATCTGAGAAGGTAATAAAATTAAACAATAACACCGAACCTATTAAAAGGGATGAAATTATAGTAATAAATAGTATAAACGATTAATTTTATTACAATTAGTCTAATCAAGTTTGTATTAAAAAAAAAAAAATTAAAGATCTTGGCATATTATTATGAATAAAATCAGCCAATCAGGAGTTTACTAAAGCAATTTTTCACTTTTTTCACATTTTCACTAAATTCACTAATATAAATTTATTTATAACCTAATATATCAATTACATAATTAAGGATCTAGAAAATGTTTATTTTAGTTTTAGTATATACACATTTTAAAAGCTATTTTACTCTTGAAGTTTTTTAATTTTTTATCAATATTTTGTTTATTTTTAACTTTTTATACAAATAATGAAAGTAAAGTTTTTTTAAATTAAATTTTGAAGAAATTTATTTATATTCAATTTTTTAATTAAATGAACGGTTTTTGAAATATAAAGAATTAAAGGAAAACGAGTTTTTCAATATATATATATATTTTTTTTGTTTTTCAAATTTTATACCTTGATGTCACTATCACACACCACCAGGATTAATTAATTTACAATTTCGTTCTTTTTGTTTTTGTTTTTTTGCAATTTTATATATGAATATATTTATGATGAACAAATTTCTATTTTAATAATAAATAATATTAAAAAAAAAATTATTATTGACAGTTATGCATGCAAATGATATGCTATTAACTAATTGAAAGTAGATTAACATGTTTTTAAAGTTAAAAAAATAATAATTTTCTAAAATCATCCATATTAAAGAGAGAATTTATTTTAATTTTAATTAAAAAAGATGAGAGTGAAATTATTATTAATAATCTCTCAATTGGGTATTGAACCCAAGATCTCAGGAGATTCAGCCTTCTTTTGTGTAAAAATAAATATCTAGAGTCCCTTTTTAGCTATAAAAAGCAATAAAATAAATATTGAACGACACCTTAGAGCAGAGATTTTAAGATCTAAGGGTCAGTAGTTGGCTCGCATTCTTTATTTATTTGAACAAGTGGAATGAAAATCCAACGAAGAAAGGTATCCAACAATACTACATAAGTGTTAATGATAAAAGTAAACTAGTGTCATTTGCTTAAGTGTCAAGCACTATTACACTTATGAGTACATGAATGGCAACAAAAAAATAGTTCAATCACTTATGGATGAACCATTCAAGACTCTAGTTTACATGTAACCAACAAACAACACTTTACGTATTAATTATTATTTTGAAAAAATCCTAAGTAATTATATAATTTAAAGAATAAGAAATTGAATTTTTATTTCAACGTTTCGTGACCTTCTTCATGATCTAAATGTCGTAAATTATATAAAGAGATACATTATAAAGACAGATATAAATATTAATATATTAATAACAGAAAGGGCATTGTTATTAAATTTTGTTCAGTTTTGATATAACAAGTGGGCCATAGAATTGTAATTGCAAGAATACGTGGAATTTGATTTGTATTTTTATGGGATTTGATTTAGTATTTTTTATCTATGACGTTTTAAGGGTGTAATCGACTCCGTCCCCTGCCCTCAAATGATTTAATTTTAAAGAATACAAAAATTTAAACTAGGCTTTAGTTAAAAAAAAAATATGTATAAAAGAAATTAAAAAAAAACACTAGGTTATATGTTTCTATGAATCATAACCAAGTGAAGAAATTAAAAACAATTGGTTATAAGATTCAATGAATTATATAACCAATAGTATATCTAAAATCTATAACATATTAATATATAGTATAACATTAGATTATGGGTTTCAAAAAAT
>JAKCPI010012433.1:0-11044 GCA_023213315.1 Euborellia annulipes | reverse complement strand
CTCACATTTATTAAATAATTTTACTTATAAATATTTTCCTATAATTGAGCCTTCTTGGGTTCTGATGTATTATCTGAAACTCCTCTTGACCCCCTAAGTTCTTAGGCAACTACTTGAGGTTTTTTTACTTTTTTTATTTTTTATTAATTTTTTTACTTTCTCTTACCCTATATATGAAATATATAGAGAGAAAGTATTGGATTTTTCGTCATCTATGACTATTTAGACCCCGCTCCTATTTATTTAGATCTCCTGAAGTTTCTATCTATTTTAATCTTTTTTTTTTAAATCTCAATTTTTTAGAAATTATTATTATTATTATTTGAAATTCCAATCGGAACCCCATTTATTTACCTGAAGTGTTTTTGTGTACATAGACTCACACCTCAAACCCAACCGCCATCTGGTTGTAGCCATCTATCGGCACTCCTTGAAGTTACATCAATTCCTATTTCTAGCTAATGAACTAATCCTTATTTCTAGTTCCATCTGGTTTCCTTTATTTAACCTAGGGAGGATGTCATAGTTTGGGAAGGAACTACCTCAGCACCAGCGTATAGCCTACTCCTTTCCAAGAATGCATCACTGAAAGGGAACCTCCCCAATTTTTTTTTTTTTTTTTTTTTTATTTATTCTACAATGTATAGCTATTTCTATAATACAAGTAAAATTTCTTTGTTAATTATCTACTCAAATTTACTTTTAATTAATATTAATAATTAGACCGTAAATGGCAAAATGAGTTTAATATTATACAAACACTATATTAGAACGTAATTGGGTATTTTGACGTCATAAAAACCTTCATCGGATTATGACAGACACACGGTCAAAGCAAATTAGCTAGTAAATTTTTTTCTCTCTTTTGGATATTAAATGGAATAACTAAACTCTGCTAATACTGTTATTCCATATTTGTTTCAAATTTAAACCAAAATATTTTTAATTGTGTTTTGACTTCCCTAAAACTCTAAGTTATGTTGTTTCATAAAATATGTTAAATAAAAATTAATTTTCTCACCCTTCTTCTTAAATCCTCTACTATCACTTCGTACCATCATTAAAATTTTATATTTGCAATTATTTCTTTCAAAGTTTTATTAAAAAAAAAAAGAAGCATACGTAAAAGATTTGATTTATTATTTTTTCAAGAAAAATTATTTTAAAGTAGAGAGAAAATGTAATTGGGTAAGGGGATGAGATGATAATATCAATTTTCCATTCTTTCTCGAGAAAATAAATAACATCCTATTCGCCATTTTTCTCTCTAGCCATCCATTCCATTTGGGCCGCTTGTTTACTGAAACTTTGGCTCCTTTTTTTTTTTTTTGTGGAAAAAAATAAAATAAAAAGACAATCGATCTGATGGAGAAACAATATTTCCGACTGGCTGAGTGCCATTTTAGGGAATGCCACTTTGATGGGTTAATTTTGAGGGGCAAATGCGAACCATCCGTCTCACATTCGTTCGATTCTATATTTAGATGTTTTATACAAGAAGAAAACCAATCAAAATTTCATCCCGATCACCCACCATTGTCTATTTCTTACCAGACAGGGAACAAACAACCTCCGTCTCTTCATAAACCAAAAAATATTTTAGACAAAAATGAAATTACTCTATTAAATATTTTATAGAAATTATTATTTATCTTTAGACATCAATAATATTTATTTTTATTTATTAGGTTAAATTCATATCATCATTTTACTTTCTCTTATCTATATATAGAAAGTATTGCTATCATGTCAAAAATTCGATGTCGAGATTTTGATGGATATACGTGTTTTGAGATCCCCTAAGTCCAAAAAAGTGGGTCCCTCATATTGGTCTGTCTGTCTGTGTATGTGTAACGATTTTAAGCTTGAAGGAATTGAGCTACGAGATTGAAATTTTATATTTAATGAAATTTTATATTTAAGTTAGGTCCCCTTCCGGACACTAAAAATAAGCTTTTGAACAAAATCGACCAAAAAGTACTAGTACTTTACTAATGTACTTTTTCAGTTTTTTTTTAATTTTCTCAAAATTCGATCCAACGATTTTGATTAAAATTCAAAAATCAATTATTTTTTACATGCTCTTTAAAACGTATATTCTCATTTCGCCTTTGATATATTTTGAAACAGACTTTATTCTTGTATTACTTATGAAATGCAAATGGTCAAGTTTGGAACTAAGATGTTATGAGAAACTAAATGTACTGTGCTACCATCACACCAGATTTTTACAATACATACATAGACCTATAGTTATTCAACCCACTTGCTTTTTTCCCAATAACAATTAGAATGCATGAGGCTAAATGGTCTCTGATGTCGGCAATACCTTAAAAAAAAAAAAATTATTTTCAAAAGAAGAAAAATAGAAAATAATTCCTGATTTTTCCTGATTTTCTCCCTATAATTCTCTTTAAAAGAGATTCTGGCATTTGGCCTATATCTTTTAAAAACAGGGAGGGAGTAAAACTTTCTTATAAAATATATATTCTATAGCCTACTCGATATAATAAACAGCGTTCGTTTTTCTTTCTTTTAAAGGAAAAAGCTTAGCTGCTTTATCAAACAGCCCTTTTCAGACATCAATTGACAAATTGAATAATACAAGCTCTATAGAATTTTTGTCTCAATCTGAACAGAATAGCGATACATAATGTATTTACAAATGAGCTTCCGGAACACGCGTTGCAATGTCAAAGTTGTTTTATTATAAAATTAAAAATTCAAAACGATCCAAATACACAAACAAATAAAACACCAGACACACACATTAAAAGAGTAAATGTTTCAAATGATTTAATATTTAATTATTAATATTTACAAGGAGATGTTAATTTACATTTTAATCGAAAAATAAAAATGTTTCCATTTTATAAAAAATATTTAATCTAAAATGATCAGTTCTCTGTATATGCATGTCATTCAATCAAGGAATATTATTACAATAGTTTCTATTAAATATTAATTCACCTAATAGAAATCATTTAATTGATAAATAGGCCTACTCGTAATATAAACAGGTATAATTGAAGGAGGAGGGGCAGGGGCAGCCACAAAGAAAAAAAAAAAAAAAACAAATTTTTTTTTTTTTCTTGTTTGCGGCGGCCGCCCACCTCATCCAAAAAAAAAAAAAATATCTTCCTCCCGTCGGGTCTTGGGAGAGGAAAGAAAAGCTTTATCCCATCTATATATATATTTAAAGAACCTAATTATTCGAGGGGGGAAGGGCGGCCCTTTTAACCCACCCTCATATCATAATATCCAGCCATCAAGAAACAACTAGGTATAATTGAGTTTAGACTCGTAAATGACCTCAAATGCCGAAAACGACATAACACCGTTGGTTCTAGTTGAAACATTATAAAACTATAAAGGGAATTAATAATTCATAAAACCCTGAAATAATATTATATTTTTCAAATGTTTGAAAAAATTTTCTTGAACCCCCGCCCATCAAAAATTTCCGGCTACCCCTATGTCTCAATCCGTATTATTTTATTAATTTAAATTTAATAAACTATTATTTTTAATATTACATAAAAAAATTTGTTGTGACTGGCGCACAGCACACAACTTTCTATTATCCTTCGGTAAGAGAAAGTTGTGCACCGTGCTGGTCACACCAGATTTTGTGTGTCGAGATATATTTAGTTTCCCATAGCATCTTAGATTCTAGCTTGACCACTTCAAATTCATAAGTAAAAAGTAAAAAAGTCGATTAATTCAAAATTTCCATAGGCTCTGAGTAATTTAAATGTTGACTGCTTGAAATATACTATGGTTATTTTTCAAAATTTTAATCTCATATTTGGATATTTTATACAAAATAAAGAATCCTAAATAAATATAAAATTTCATAATTGGAAATAAAAAAAAAAAAAAAAAAAAATAAAATAAAAAAAAAAAAAAAAAAACTAAAAAAGTACATCAGTAAAGTACTAGTACTTTTTGGCAGATTTAGTTTAAAAGCTTATTTTCACTTCTTGGGGAGGGGGGGGGTCTAACTTAAATATAAAATTTTATTCTCGTAGCGCTGAAAATCGATATGTAAATGCACATTCATTAATACGTTCACATTTTATTCAAATAATCTAAAAAATAATAATTAATGTAATGTAAAAAGTTTTTCTCAAAACCTTATATTTGGTTTATTATCTAGCTTCTGTACTCATATCTTCAATTATAATGAGAGTGAAAGAGAAAGGAGATCGACTGCATGGCAACTGGTCAAGGTCAACGAGATCATAAAAGACGACAATCGAGAGTGACTCAGCATCCAAAAATAAAAAGGCGCCCAGACGTCTGTGTCTGTCAATCTACTTAGCAACCTAAGAATATTGTCTCTTAAAGATGATTGTTTAAATGTTCAAATTGGGAAATTTCTTTTAAACAAAAGTTGTTCAGAATGATGAATAAAACAATTTTGTTTATACAAATTATTTAAATAAAATTAATATTTCAAGGGGTATTTTGATTTTTCCATTTCCTTTATCAGAAAATCAATAGAGATTATTATTGTTAAGCGATGCCAAGCTGTACTGAATCTCGGAATGGATGGCAAGAGAATGAGAGAAGTGTAACTTCTAGAAGCCTCAAATCAAAATAATCTCACTTTAAAAGTCCCTAAATAAATTCGAAAAGACCAAAGAAGCAATCTTTTCTCGAGTAACTTGTGGTCAAAAAAGCATCAAATTAAATCCACTCAGTACACAACAAACAAACGAAAGCAATGGATCACAAAGCCATAAATAAAATGAAAGAGACTAAATTTTATTTTTTTATTACCTAGTAAAATTTGAACTTGGCCTAGTTTTAATTAATTCGCCTCTAGATTTTTATAAAAAAAAAAAAAAAAATACAAGTAAAGGGATTACTCTACGAATTGATTTTTAAATAAATAATTTTAGTTTTAAATTTTTTTTCATTATTTATCATCTTTACGAGATCATGCAAGTGACGTTTTGATTTGGCATGTGTGTGTCTTGCCTAAAGAGCTTGAACGTCTCGAACAAAACGCGATTCGCGAATTTTATTATTTGTGTTTGTGTCTACTCTGTGTGTTATAAATTCGACTCCATGTTTCCTCTTTTAATCTGTATGTTCTATTTATTCTTTATTCCTGCTCTGATATTTATTATAAAAAATAAAAATCTTAATGCAGTTTAGGAGGAATTATTTATTAGTTGCTCAAATCACCGTCAAGATAGGGGATGGCGCCATCGTACGGTAAAATTTATTCCTTTCACATGTCAGACTATTGAAGTTTTCAGAATGGGCTTGGGTGTCAAAAGCAGACCAACGTTTGGAGCTATCACCATCAAATTTCTTTTTAATTCAAAGGTTTATAAACTCTATCTAAATTGCAAGTTTCATCAAAATTGTTCTATAATCTTGTATGTTATTAACATAAAAATAAATATTTTTCTTTGTTTTACACCTTGAAATCTAATGTACCGTATCTCCGGAAACTAAATATATTTCGACCTAAAAAATTGTGACCAATTCCACCAAATTTTTAACATTATAAAGCACTTGTATAATTTGATTTTATTTAAAAAAAAAAGTTGTGAAATTGACTCACAAAGCACCTATTAAGTTACTAGCTTCACTAAACTTTGTCCAAGATTTTTACAATTTATATAGGCCTATGTTATAAAATTTTATTTCATAAAAAAAAAAACTAAAAATACACTCATATCATAATTTAAATTAAAAAAATAATTGGCTATTACCACGATTTTTTACAAATATATATATTTTTTTATTCCACCCCTTTAGCCAGAGATCATTGGGTTATACAATTTTACAGATAAATAGGCCTCTACAAAAATAAAAAAAAACTACAAATACAAATATACAGTAAAAAATAAGCTTATCTCGTGAAAGCCTATAGCTATATTTTTAATTTAGGTCAAAATAAAACTCAAAATAGAGTAAAATAAAAGTCCATGAAAATTTTCCCTATATGAAATAATACTGTTTATAAATACATGTATTTTACGATAATCAAAATAATCGAATATCGAATAATTTTAGGAGTAAATATTCATTTTTTAATTAATTATAAAAAAAGCGATAATAAATTAATGAACATATTCAAAATTATTATACTCCCCCCTCTCTTTCGCCTCCCCTCTTCTCTCACTCCCTTCATTTGTAAATGTAGAATATTCGAAATATTTATAAAAGAATTTTATCCGCTTTAAAATTATTTAATTTTATAAAACACCGATGGGATTTTTTACTTATTTAATCAAAATCCGTTACCCCAATAACAAACTAATGGAGCAATCAACCAGGCAAGAGAGAGGATCAGCCAAGAGAGGGGGAAATTCCGAGTTTTTTTCCCCTCCCACCCTCAATATACAACATTGCATATTCACCGAAACATCAATACTTGAAGTATTTTATGAAACATTAAGTGTAGCGAATAATTAACTTTAATATTCTGAAATAATGTCGGCATATTCAAATGATGATGAAATTATACATAAAAGTTGGCAGTTATTTTGGAAATTTATTATTATTATTATTATTATTATTATTATCATTCTGTTTTGTTTTAGCAGAGAGGACAGACTCGGATTAATGCGTTTAGCATGTTCAACATTTGAACCATAATGATTTGTTTTTATGCGTAACTTTTTTTTAATTCACTTTTTTTTTGTAGATTGAATGCTTTAATTTCATTTTAACATTGCGTTTCTCATTTAAATAAGTATAAGCAAATGGTTTAAAATCCAACACTTTTTTTTTAGATTAAAATTAATAAAATATTACTCTGCTAAATATCACATGTCGATGACAACTGCCAGTTACCCGACCTCCTCAAGCGAAATATCCACTTGATTCGCATCTTTAAATTTTATATGCCGACTCTTCAACTTTCAGAGCCAATTAACGATAACCATTTTCGGTTAATATTTATTCAAACCAAACGGCTGCCAATTAATTTAAACATTCTCAATATCGAAACAGTTTTTTTTTTTTTTTTCAAATATTTTCTAAGTGGACCTCTCTTCATTTGTAGTACAGTAATTCTAGCTCTGAATTTTTTATCCCATTGAATATCAGAAACTTAATAATTTTTCAAAATAAAAGAAATATTTCGAGTTATAAATCTAAATTCTCTGAAACCTCACATATAGGACTATAAAAAATTCAGCCCCCGGGCTTGGTGCAGTTGGTAGCGTGCCTACCTTCTATACCGAACGTCGCGGGTTCGGACTCCAGGCAGTCCGATGATTTTATTTAATCAATTTAAATACAATATGACTTAAATAGAAATGCCTGGACCCCCAATAGATATATTAATAATTAACGGTTATCGTAAAGTCTTATATGGCCTAAGTTGCCGAAAAAGACTGTGTGAATGTGTGTGAGAGTGTGAGTGGGAATGAAAAAAAAGTGTAAATGTTTAAAAAAAAGATCTTTCACGTAAAACATACACCACTTTCCCTCCAAACTTAATAAAAATATTTTTTTTTATTTATTCTTATTTATTAAACTTTAGCAATCATTTAGATAATTGCTTACTCTGGACACACAGTCTTTTCGGCAACTTAGGCCATTTAAGACTTTTTACGATACTCGTATGTTTAATATATCTATTGGAGGTCCAGGCATTCTTATTTAAGCCATTTGGTATCCAAATGCCTTAAATAAAACCATCGGACTGCCTGGGGTCCGAACCCGCGACGTTCGGTATAGAAGGTAGGGACGCTACCAACTACACCAAGCCCCGAGGGCATGTGATTGATTAAACCTAAAATACATCTATAATGAACAATCTTGCCTCTGTCACTTCCATACACACAAACAAATTCGCGCGCGCGCGCTCACACACGCGGCCTTGATTGTTTACTAGCACACACACACACACACACACTACAAGAAGTTTATTTCATTTAATCTAAAACATTTCTTTTCTCTACACTGGTTCGTCGAAGTAATAGCTACTGCTGAAAGTATTTTCGGGTCTATCAGTTCTTGTGAAGGGCGAAAAAAACATTGAATAGCTAATTCCATTTTCTGAAAGAAAGCTTTTCAAATTCTTTTTTTTTTTGTATCTACGTTTAGATCAATTTTCCTGTTCTAAGATTTTGTTTGCTTATCCAATGTCTCCGAAAACTTTGTCATTTATAACTTTCGAATGGAATTTCAATTTCAATCTGACATGAACCGTTTTGTGTACATCGAATAGAATAGAGGAGGGACCTTATTGATTGTAAAACGATGCGATTAGTCCTAGTTGTAGAGAGAGAAGCGATTCGTTAAGGATAAATTAAAAAGATATGATAGAATATAGCCCTAAGAAATCATTAGATTTAGGACGCCTTCCTATTTGCAGATTATTTAGACTATTTTAAATTAATACTTTTGAGCTATTTCAATAAAATACGAATTTTTTTTTAAGTTCAACAATAAGGAAAAAAAAGTTTTTGACCTCCTAAACGAACGATTATTTATTGTATGTGTGTAATTAAGCCCTTAAGCTCTCATCAAACTTCTAACAGCAACTTGTTTCAAAACAATTTTAATATCTTGCTAGACTCCTGCCCCTTGGAGTAGAGATGATGAGGTTATTTCACGATCTTGTTTGCTTTCTTTCCTAATTAGAAACCTGTTTTTGTTTTTATTTAACAAATTTGTATGGTTTTTGTTGTGTCACATGGCCGCCGAGAGTCGAACCCAGAATCTCCAGTCGGTGTGTTACCCTTTGCAAGTGAATATCTGCTAGTGTTGACTGATGCTTGTAAAGACTGGTGATTCTGGGTTCGGTTCCCGGAGGCCATGGGACTTTTTGATCACCAACAAAAAAATATAAATTTTTTAAATACATCTATGTCTTGTTGAGGTATTCATTGAATATAAATATCTTATTCAAATAGAGTATATAGATGTCGAAAATTACTTCTACTTTTTTTAGCTATTAATTAATTTAAATAAAAACGGACAGATATCCGACATTATTAACCAGAATGGCAAATCTTTATATTACTCTTAAGAAAAATAAAAAAATTTGGTTGATACAGTCAGGAATTCGGAGGCCTCCGCCCGACTTGAAAATTTTATCAAAACTTTTTCCGGCTCCAAGAATCGCAGGGTGTGACGTTGGATTATACCTTCTTTATTTATTGCGGTTTTAGGTTGAATATTAAACGAGTTTTTGTTTCATAAAGGTTGCCTACTCCAGTTTAAAATGTCAAAAGATGAAAAAAAAAAAAAAAAAAAAAAAACTCATTACCTTGTTCAAACCCGTGTTTTCTTCTGGTTTGCATATGAGAGAATGGCTATCCATTCCTATATCCCTATTATTTCGTTTAATTGCACTTATAAAATTCCCAACTCTGTTAAATATTAACCCATCATGTCCTCTTTTTTAAAGAGGAAAAACTCTCATGTGAATTTTATCTGTATTTTTTATGAATTCAAAGAGGCTCTTTTAATGTACTTTTTTTAAATCTATTTTTCCTTTTATTATAATCTCTGATTAATTGCTAATTTATACATCCCTTTTTCAAAAAGGGAATAAATGATTTCTGTGTATGTCTATTCATTATTTTCAAAAATCTATTATCCCTTCGAAAACAGCTAGCCTAGATGGAATACAAAGTTTTTAAGAAATTAGGATACTTTTATTTTTTCTTTTTGTTATTTTGAAAATACCTGTTTATGTATTAGAAAAACACAGTGCTCCCTTTCTTTGAGCCTTATCACATCCCTATATATACCCTCCTAATTTTTTAATTCAACTTTTTTGCAGCTTCTTTTGAAATAGGAAAATAAAACTTGTATGCCCTCGGGCCTTGGTGTTGGTGTTAAAGAGCTGGCCTTCTGCACCAAGTGTCGCGGGTTCGCATCCCGTCCCATACGACAATTTATTTCAATTTAATTGTCTACCAATAAATTGAAATGGGGTCTAAATGGACCTTAAATAAATTAAAAAAAAAAAACTTTTACCAAAAAAAAATCTTGAACTGTTTGAATAGAAATTTCAAATGAATTTATTAATAAATAAAAAAATAACCCTCCCCCCTCTTCCGTGGCTGCGATTGACAAATGTCAATATTGATAATCTTAATTTGAATTATTGGTCTGCTTTCATAACTAAATTATAATTATTATTTCATCCCATTTGTGTCAATGAAAATGTGTTCACTTTAATTATATTCCTTTTCTGTGCCTCAAAGGTTTAAAAAATGCAGTCTATAATTTTTATAACTATTATTAAATAAAGTTTTCGATTACATTTTATAAAATTTGCATATTAAAAAAATTAAATGAATCAATTTAACAATTATTTCAAATGCTGGAAGAGTGTGAATTTTTTTTTCTAATTCAACCGTCGCTCAGAGATCAGCCAAGTGGACTCGCGTAACCCTTGGCAAGGCTTTTTTTCTCGTGCAACATCGCTTTTCAAAAAGTCGATATATCTCTCTTATTTTTACACAGATTTGTGGAAAAATGCAAACTTCGTCTTGTGAATCAATTATAAAGATATAGGAATTTTTTTATTTGTCTACGCCCACATTAAATAAGTGTTTTTATTAATAACTCTCGCGACTTAATAATTTAATAATATTAATATACGGTCATATCTTTATTTCCATGAATATTCGTAAATTCTTTAAAAACAAAACAAGAATTAAAAGTAGTGTTTATTGATTTATTATTAAATACACTTTATATAAACTGAAGAGTTTTTTTTTTTTTTTTTTTTTTTTTTTTATTTGGCTTCTTGGCCATCCCATTTTACATAAATATATAAAAATTCATATAAAAAATATACATATAAAGAAACATTATTATCAAATACATGCCTATCAGAATGAAGAGAAGTTGCTGTTGATGTTATGGAATGGAAGAAAGCAAGTACGGGTGCAGCAAATAAATAGAGCCTTTGGCTGCCAAATGCCGAAAAGGAGACGTTTCGGACAAAATTTTATTCGTCCATCCTCAGTCCTTGTAGCCTTATAAACTAATTAGGCACAAAGTTGTCATTGTTGTTGCGGTACAAATTTGTGCACATGTATATTTTTTT